>JARQOD010001836.1:0-10799 GCA_033576555.1 Oophaga sylvatica | reverse complement strand
TGCTCTCTGAGGTGACTACTCACTGCAACCCTCAGACTAACCAACTTCCTGTGGCTTTACCATCCTTATATACTCTAAAAAGGCCCCCTCTGGTGGCTCTAGGGATTGGTGAAGCTGTGTGTATGCATATTGGGTCCTCTAGTGGTCATTACCTTTGGTGCATCCCTCTGGGAAATGAGATTCCAAGCGCAGCTGGACTCTACATCCCCCCTAGTGAACATCAGCACTCCTGGGCTGAAAGAAAATATTTTTAAATACAACGTTAACATCAAATATCAATAGAACTCTTCCCTTACGGGAGGCAAGAATCTTTAACAGTTGCTAACAGGTAACATATGTACATATATTTACATAATAATTTATATTACATTTATACACACTGTGACTCTAATTAACTGCTTACATTTGTTAGGCCTACTCTCTGTACCTAACAGGTAACTGTCCCTTTGTTATGCGTACTGACCTACGTGGTGTTGCGTTAGGTAGGTAGCATTTGACCTGTCTGTCCTACGTGCAGGTAAACTGTAATACTGCCTTAACCTCTCTAGGGATCTGGCAAGTATACTTGCAGCTGGGTGATGCGGTTCTGTCTCGCCAGGGGATTCTTCTTCCTGAGACCCAACATCTTGAGATTCCACGTCTTGAGACTCCACTTCTTGAGATGCTGCTGGAGCAGGTTCCTCTTGAACTATTTCTTCTGCAACAACTGGCTCAACTTGACGTTGGAGTGCTTCTTGCGGTTCATAGAATTGAAGTACTGGAATGATTACAGCGTCTCCAATACGAGGCCAATCTGCGGGAAAATCTCCCAAGTCCGTATGTATGACTCCACCTTGCTTCTCTTTGTCAATGACAGGTTCCTCTTCTTGAAGCTTTAATAGATCTGGACATAGTTTTAGATGATCTCTGGATACAGTTGTAGTCGTTTTTCCTCCATCTCTACTAATGACACATGTTTTCCTGTTGTCAAACTTTGAATTTTGCACGACATAGGGCTCTCTTTCCCATTGATCATCTAATTTGTGCATTCTCCTTTTTCTTTTCAGCACAATTTCTCCAGGCACAAAAGGTTCAGCTGGCGCACTTTTGTTGTAGTTATCCTCTTGTTTTTCCCTTACTTTATTGAGACTATCTTCCACGCAGGCTTGTACTCTCCTGTACTGTTCCTGTCTGTTTATGTCCCAATCTTCAGTAGTAACATCTGCTTCTGGTTCTACAACACCAAGTTCCAGATCCATGGGCAGCTTTCCTGGTCTTGCCCGCATAAGATAGGCTGGGGTGCAATTGGTGGAACTCACAGGTATGTGATTGTACAGATCTACCAGATCAGGTAGTAGGTCTGGCCACCGATTTCTCTCCTCAAGTGGTACTGTCTTCAGCAGATCAATGACAATGTGATTCATCTTTTCACAGAGACCATTTGTTTGGGGGTGGTACGGTGTGGTTCTTATCTTCTTGCATCCGTACAAATTACAGAATTCCTGGAATAATTCGGTTTCAAAGGCTGGGCCTTGGTCAGTTAACACTTGCTCAGGATATCCATGAGCCTGCAGAAATATGCTTGGAACGTCTTTGCTGCTGTTTCTGCCGTCAGATCTTTGACAGGGGCGACCACCAGGAACCTGGAGTAGTGATCCACCATGGTCAGGGCATAGGAGTATCCCGACCGGCTGGGTGACAACTTGACATGGTCCAGGGCCACGATCTCCAAGGGACGAGTCGTCTTGATGGGTTGCAGGGGTGCCTTCTGGCTGCTGTAGTCTTTTCTTCGGAGACTACAGGGTCCACAGTTTTTACACCATTTCTCGATGGAACTGCGCATTCCCACCCAGTAGAAACGACACTTCAACAGGGTCTCCAGCTTCTTCCAGCCAAAGTGCCCCGCTTGATCGTGGTAGGCTTCCAACACCATCTGGACGTCCGTTCTGGGAACTACTATCTCCCATACCATCTCATGGGTCCTTGGGTTGACGTACCTCCGGCACAGCTTCTCAGGTAGATAAACAGCCAGCTTCTCTCATTCCACAGCTGCTTTGCTTGTTGAGACGCATCCTTCTCCAAGGAGGAACCTTCCTGAGTTATCAGCTCCTTGATACGGCTGACAACCGGATCGCTGTCCTGAGTCTCCTTCCAGCTGTGGTGAGGTAAAGGGTTTAACGTCTTACCATGCTGCCTCCTGCAGGCTCGTTGCTCGTGGATCATCCCATTTCTGTGAAAGGCAGGTAGTTCAATCTCTTCTAGGTCATCCAATTCCTCTTCCGTGTCGGACTCATGAGGCATTCTGGACAGGGCATCAGCGTTGGCGTTCTTGCGGCCCACTCTGTACTTGATTGTGAATTGATAGTTTGACAGCCGAGCCATCCAACGTTGCTCCATGGCTCCCAGCTTAGCTATTTCAAGATGTGTCAAGGGGTTATTGTCAGTGTAGGCCATGAATTTGCTAGAGGCTAGGTAATGCTTGAATCTTTCAGTAATGGCCCAGACCAGTGCCAGGAACTCCAACTTGAAGCTGCTGTAGTTTTCTGGGTTTCCCTCGGTCGGGCGGAGCTTCCTGCTTGCATATGCGACGACTTTCTCAAGGCCATTTTGCTTCTGACTGAGGACAGCTCCCAATCCTTCGTTGCTGGCATCAGTATACAGCAGGAACGGTTGGCTGTAGTCAGGGTAGGCTAGGATCTCGTCGCCTGTCAGGATCTCCTTAATTTCCTTGAATGCCTCAGCTTGTTCTTTACCCCAGTGGAATGGAGAATTCCTGCTCTTGAGGGACTGTCCCACCAGGAGGTCCTGCAGAGGCGCTGCTTTCTTGGTGTAGTCCTTTATGTAGCGTCGGCGTCCCGGCCCTCTGCCAGGCAGGGACGCCGTTCCCCTTACCAGCGCTCTGCGTCCTCAGCGCCCCCAGCGTCCTCAGCGCCCCCAGCATCCTCGGCGTCCTCCTTCCACCCTGCTGGGCCCGCGCGCTCCTTCCCTGCTGCTGGACTTAGGGCGCGCGCCCGCACCCTCCCCCGCTCTTAAAGGAGCCGCGCGCATTTTCCAAATTAGTCTCCGGCCAATGCCGGAGGACTCCACCCTATATTAAGGGCTTCCTCCTTAATGGAGGTGCCCGAGCAATGTTGTTGTTGCACTGTATAACTCTGCTTCAGCCCTCAGCTCCTGTTTCCAGTTGCCTGCCTGTTACCTGTCTGTTTGCTGTCTGCCATCTGACTGCAGCCCTTCCCGGAGGTTCGGACATCACCTGCAGTGATCCCCGGCTATTACAGAGACTCTTGCCTGCTCACTTGGGAGCGATCATCTGCCATCCGACTGCAGCTCTATCCGAAGGTTCGGACTTCATCAGCAGTGATCACCGGCTACTCTAGAGACTCTTGCCTGCTCACTTGGGAGCGATCATCTGCCATCCGACTGCAGCTTTATCCAAAGGTTCGGACATCTCCAGCAGTGATCACCGGCTACTCCAGAGACTCCTGCCTGCTCGCTTGGGAGCGATCATCTGCCATCGGACCGCAGCCTACCAGGAGGCTCCAACATCTCAGGTCGTATAAGCCTGTGTATTCTGAGACTGTCCTGGTCACTTGCCGTGACAACCTGTCTACCCAGAGACTGCCCTGGTCACTTGCCGTGACAACCTGTCTACCCAGAGACTGCCTTGGTCACTTGCCGTGACAACCTGCCTACCCAGAGACTGCCCTGGTCACTTGCCGTGACAACCTGCCTACCCAGAGACTGCCCTGGTCACTTGCCGTGACAACCTGCCTACCCAGAGACTGCCCTGGTCACTTGCCGTGACAACCTGCCTACCCAGAGACTGCCCTGGTCACTTCCCGTGAATTCCTGTCCGTATTCCCCGGGCGCCACCTGCTCTCTTACAAGTATACTGTCTTGTATAATAAAGCTCAGTGGTTTCACCTACCAGACCCGTTACAGTTTGCTCGGGCCATGGAACCCGGTGGCACCCAAACCCCTTCACTCCCGGAATTGTGTCATGAACTATCTCGCCAGAGGTCGCAACAGGAGGCCATCCTGGGTCACCTGCGGAACGTCAATTCCCGCCTGGACACTCTGAATTCATCACCAGCAACCACCGCTGGAGCCATGACTCACAATCCGGCAGCCTCGCTGCTTCCCAATTCCGTGGTTTCCATTCCCGGACCCCGACTTTCAGCTCCTCCTAGGTTTGGAGGCGACCCTGCTTTGGCTCGTGGTTTCATTAACCAGTGCACCCTGCATTTCGAACTCCTGGCACACCAGTTTAACTCTGACCGGGCCAAAATTGCCTTCATCATGTCCCATCTCACCGGAGAGGCTCTGGCCTGGCTTAATCCTCTCTGGGAGAGAGAAGATCCTCTGGTATCTGACCTGCCTGCTTTTCTCTCGGCCTTCCGGAAGGTATTCGACGAACCTGGACGGAGGACCTCCTCTGCATCATCTCTGTTGCGTCTCCGTCAGGAGAGTCTCACCGTTGGTCAATATGCCATACGGTTCCGTACTCTAGCCTCAGAGTTGGCTTGGGACAATAACGCCCTGATTTCGGTCTTCTGGGAGGGTCTGTCCGGCCGTATTAAAGATGAACTTGCCGGTCGGGACATTCCAACCTCCCTTGATGATTTAATAAATCTTGCCAATCGAATTGATCTACGGTTCCAGGAACGTGCCAAAGAGGTCACCCGTGAGAGAGGGTTTCCTCGTCTTGCACCCTCGTTTCAGAGACCTATAACCCCTTCCGTTTCTCCCCAGATGCACACTGCTGAGCCTATGCAGGTCGACCAGACCAAGATGGTCAAAGCCCGTCAGGACTCACGCCGTGCCGAGAGGAGTTGCTTCTACTGTGGCAGTAAGGAGCACTGGATCCGTACCTGTCCGGAGAGGTCGGGAAACGCCTGTGTCTAGGTTCGCTCGGAGAGGTCCACCTAGACCAGAATAAATCCTCTTCATCTCTGCTGCTGTCTGTCTCTATTCTCATCGGTAAGAACCGTTACTTCGAACTGGCCCAACTTGATTCTGGAGCAGCTGGGAATCTTGTTTCACAGGCTCTAGTTGAGAAGTATCGCATTCCCACCAAACCTCTGGTTGAACCAGTATCTGTTGCTGCTGTGGATGGGGGTCTCCTACCTCGTCCCATCCAACTTATCACCGAAGCCATAACCCTGCAGGTGGGAATGTTGCATTCTGAGAGCATCTCGTTTCATGTTTTACCTGGACTCTCTCATGCTTTCTTACTAGGTCTGCCTTGGCTCCAAAAACATGCACCCGTGCTCGACTGGCAGAATGGAGAGATTCTTCGCTGGGGACAGGACTGTCATAAAACGTTTCTGGTGCCTGTTCATCCCGTCCGTTCTTCTCCTACACCTGCTAATCTACCTGGACTCCCGATTCCATATTGGTCATTCGCTGATGTCTTTAATAAAAAGGAAGCAGAGACATTACCCCCGCATAGACCATATGATTGCCCGATCGACCTGCTACCCGGTACTACGCCTCCCCGTGGGCGTATTTACCCATTGTCCGCTGCAGAGACCAGGTCGATGTCAGAATATATCGAGGAGAATTTAGCGAAAGGATTCATCCGGAAATCTACCTCCCCGCGGGAGCAGGTTTCTTTTTTGTAAAAAAGAAAGACGGATCTCTCCGTCCCTGTATTGACTACAGAGGCCTAAATTTGATCACGGTGAAGAATAAGTACCCTCTTCCGCTCATTCCGGAGTTGTTTGATCGTCTTAGAGGGGCTAGAGTCTTCACTAAACTGGATCTTCGTGGAGCATACAACCTGGTTCGTATCCGTCGAGGAGATGAATGGAAGACGGCATTCAACACCCGGGATGGCCACTACGAGTATCTGGTTATGCCCTTTGGCCTCTGTAATGCTCCAGCAGTCTTTCAGGAGTTGGTCAATGACATCTTCCGGGACCTCCTCTACTCCTGCGTTGTGGTGTACCTTGACGACATCTTGGTCTTCTCTCCGGATCTCCAGTCTCACCGGAGGGATGTTCGTCAGGTTCTGCTCAGGCTCAGGCAGAATCACCTCTTCGCCAAATATGAGAAGTGCCTCTTTGAGCAGACCTCGCTTCCGTTTCTGGGCTACATTATCTCTCAAACAGGTCTACGAATGGATCCGGAGAAACTGTCTGCCATCGAGAAGTGGCCCCGACCAGAGGGGTTGAGGCCATTCAGCGGTTCCTGGGATTCGCTAACTATTACCGTCTCTTCATACCGCACTTCTCTTCCAGGACTGCTCCAATCTCAGCGCTCACCCGCAAGGATGCTAACCCCAAACAGTGGACGCCCGAAGCAGAGGAGGCCTTTCTTTCCTTGAAACAAGCCTTCTCTTCCGCTCCAGTGCTGCATCGCCCGGACGGCAACAAGCAGTTCTTCCTGGAGGTGGACGCTTCCTCTGCTGGAGCCGGAGCGGTACTTACTCAAAAATCTTCATCCGGGAAGATGGTTTCCTGTGGTTTCTTCTCCAAACTCTTCTCCTCCTCCGAGCGCAACTACTCCATAGGAGATCGAGAGTTATTGGCCATTAAGTTGGCATTGGAGGAGTGGCGTTACCTACTCGAGGGGGCTCTTCATCCGGTAATCATCTACACGGACCACAAAAATCTGTCTTACCTTCAGCATGCTCAGAGACTTAACCCTCGCCAAGCCCGGTGGTCCTTGTTTTTTGCCCGTTTTGATTTTCTTTTGCATTTTCGCCCGGCTGACAAAAACATCAAGGCGGATGCCTTGTCCCGGTCCTTCCTGGTGTCGGATCTCGAAGATGAGCCTAAACATATCATCGATTCCGCCAGAGTAATGCAGGTGGCTCCCGTGAGTCTAAATCGTCTCCCTCCTGGTAAGACGTTCGTATCAGAGACTGATCGGAAGAGAATTCTACATTGGGGTCATTCGTCTAAACTCGCTGGCCACGCTGGTCAGAAAAAGACCCTCCAACTCATTACCCGGCATTATTGGTGGCCTACCCTGCACAAAGACGTAATAGACTTTGTTTCTGCCTGTGTCTCCTGTGCCCGCAACAAAGTTCCGAGACACCTGCCTGCCGGCCGTCTTCTTCCGCTTCCTGTACCCGCTGCTCCCTGGCAACATATAGCCATGGACTTCATTACGGATCTGCCCATCTCTGCCGGTTGTACGGTCATTTGGGTGGTCGCTGACCGCTTTTCCAAGATGGCTCACTTCATTCCTCTGCCAGGTCTTCCGTCTGCACCCGAGTTGGCTAAAGACTTTATCCACCACATCTTCCGTCTCCATGGTTTGCCTCGTCACATTGTGTCAGATCGTGGGGTACAGTTCACCTCACGTTTCTGGAGAGCTACTTGTAAGTTACTAGACGTCACCTTGGATTTCTCCTCCGCTTACCATCCACAGTCCAATGGACAAGTTGAGCGAATAAATCAGAATCTGACCAGCTATCTCCGACACTTCGTTAATGCTCATCATTCTGATTGGGTGGAGCTCCTACCTTGGGCCGAATTCTCTTACAATAATCACGAGAGCGAATCGTCCACCAAGTCTCCGTTTTTTATAGTCTTCGGTCAGCACCCTCGAATTCCTGTCCCCGTTTCCATCTCTGTGGACAATCCAGCTGCGGAATCTCTGGTTAGAGAATTCTCCTCCATCTGGGAGAGTACCCGGTCTGCACTCATTCAGTCATCCGAGCGCATGAAAAGACATGCTGACAAGAAACGTCTGGATCCTCCTCAATTCCGTCCTGGGGACAAAGTCTGGCTTTCGTCCAAATATGTTCGGCTCAAAATTCCTTCCTACAAGTTAGGTCCTCGGTTTATCGGTCCTTTTGAGGTCATCAGGCAGATCAACCCAGTGTCCTATAAATTGAAACTCCCGGCCAATTTGCGAATTCCTAACTCTTTTCATGTGTCTCTCCTCAAACCTGTGGTACTTAACTCTTTTTTCAAGTCTACAGGTACACCTCCTGCTCCAGTGTCTGCTGATGATGAATTTGAGGTAGAGAACATTCTGGCCACAAAAAGGGTAGGAAGAAAGACTTATTTTTTTGGTGGATTGGAGGGGGTTTGGTCCTGAGGAGAGAACCTGGGAGCCTCGGGAGAACATCCATGCCCCTCTCATCCTAGCTAAATTTCTTTCTGGCCTAAAGAGGGGGGGGCCTAGAGGGGGGGGATACTGTAGCGTCGGCGTCCCGGCCCTCTGCCAGGCAGGGACGCCGTTCCCCTTACCAGCGCTCTGCGTCCTCAGCACCCCCAGCGTCCTCAGCGCCCCCAGCATCCTCGGCGTCCTCCTTCCACCCTGCTGGGCCCGCGCGCTCCTTCCCTGCTGCTGGACTTAGGGCGCGCGCCCGCACCCTCCCCCGCTCTTAAAGGAGCCGCGCGCATTTTCCAAATTAGTCTCCGGCCAATGCCGGAGGACTCCACCCTATATTAAGGGCTTCCTCCTTAATGGAGGTGCCCGAGCAATGTTGTTGTTGCACTGTATAACTCTGCTTCAGCCCTCAGCTCCTGTTTCCAGTTGCCTGCCTGTTACCTGTCTGTTTGCTGTCTGCCATCTGACTGCAGCCCTTCCCGGAGGTTCGGACATCACCTGCAGTGATCCCCGGCTATTACAGAGACTCTTGCCTGCTCACTTGGGAGCGATCATCTGCCATCTGACTGCAGCTCTATCCGAAGGTTCGGACTTCATCAGCAGTGATCACCGGCTACTCTAGAGACTCTTGCCTGCTCACTTGGGAGCGATCATCTGCCATCCGACTGCAGCTTTATCCGAAGGTTCGGACATCTCCAGCAGTGATCACCGGCTACTCCAGAGACTCCTGCCTGCTCGCTTGGGAGCGATCATCTGCCATCGGACCGCAGCCTACCAGGAGGCTCCAACATCTCAGGTCGTATAAGCCTGTGTATTCTGAGACTGTCCTGGTCACTTGCCGTGACAACCTGTCTACCCAGAGACTGCCCTGGTCACTTGCCGTGACAACCTGTCTACCCAGAGACTGCCTTGGTCACTTGCCGTGACAACCTGCCTACCCAGAGACTGCCCTGGTCACTTGCCGTGACAACCTGCCTACCCAGAGACTGCCCTGGTCACTTGCCGTGACAACCTGCCTACCCAGAGACTGCCCTGGTCACTTGCCGTGACAACCTGCCTACCCAGAGACTGCCCTGGTCACTTCCCGTGAATTCCTGTCCGTATTCCCCGGGCGCCACCTGCTCTCTTACAAGTATACTGTCTTGTATAATAAAGCTCAGTGGTTTCACCTACCAGACCCGTTACACTTTACAAACCTCCGGTAGTATCCTGTCAGTCCCAGGAACTGTCGCAACTCCTTGAGATTCTTAGGCTCCGGCCATTTCTGGATGGCGGTGATCTTCTCGGGGTCTGGCGCTACTCCTTCTGAGCTGACAATATGTCCCAAGTACTGTACCTTTTGTTTGAGCAGATGGCACTTTGAAGGCTTCAGTTTCATCCCATACTTGGACAGTGACTCGAATACCTCCGCCAGGTGCTTCAGGTGATCTTCATACGTCTTGGAGTACACAATTACGTCGTCCAGGTACAGCAACACAGTTTCAAAGTTGAGATGTCCCAGGCAGCTCTCCATCACTCTCTGGAATGTTCCAGGGGCACTGCTGAGTCCAAACGGCATCCTGTCAAACTCACAGAGTCCCATCGGGGTGGTGAAAGCCGTCTTCTCCCGATCCTCCTCAGCCACAGCTACTTGCCAGTACCCACTAGTGAGGTCAAGGGTGGAAAAGTAATTAGCAGTCTTTAATGCAGCTAAGGATTCCTCAATGCGTGGTAAAGGGTATGCATCTTTATGTGTAATGCGATTTACTTGTCTATAATCTACACACATTCTCATGCTTCCATCCTTTTTCCTGACTAGGACTAGAGGTGCTGCCCAGGGACGACAACTATCCCTTATCACCCCTGCTTCCTTCATATCACGCAACATCTCCTTGGCTTTCTGGTAGTGTGCTGGCGGTATAGGCCTGTAACGTTCTTTAATGGGGGGATGGTTGCCTGTAGGGATATGGTGTTGCACTCCCTTAATTGTCCCAAAGTCAAGTGGGTGTTTGCTAAATACCTGTGTGTACTCCTGTACCACTCGAAGTACTCCCTGTTTCTGGTGGGCTGGAGTGGTGTCTGTCCCGACATGGAGCTGCTGACACCAATCCTCCACCTGGGTTGCTGGGTCGTTATCCTCCGCTGGTTGTGGGGAGGTTAAGGACTCCATCGTGTGAATGGAGTTGTTATCTACTGCATGTAATTTAGCAACAGTGGCATATCGTGGTAAGTCACTTCATCTTCTCCCCAGTTGAGAAGACGCACCCTCCCATTTCGTACCTCCACTATCCCTCTGGCAGTCAAGAGTGTAGGTCTGTGCTCTGAACAATGTGGCTCTACTACTGCTTGGTAGTTCTGTCCTCTCAGACCTATTGCTGCTCTACACCAAATAAGCATTTCACTCATTGGGGGTATCACAATGGGGTTCGGGTCTGTCACCCGTACATTACCAATCTCACCACCGGTCAGTTTCACTTGCTGCTGGCACATCAGGGCCTGGATCTCCTTCTGGATCACTCCCTTTTGCTTCGGCCTGGCAACATCGGCGAGCTGCTGGAGCAAAAACACAACTTCCTCCAAACAGTTACTGATAATGTTGGTACCTAAAACCACATTTAAGCCATTTTCCTCATTTACAGTTTTTACTACTAAAAGTCCCTGGTCCTTCAGCTCCACTCTACCCACTTTTACGTCCACGTTTTTGGCTCCGAGTATATCAACAGGGAGGCCATTAGAGGCGAATACTGCAAAGTCAGGGCTCGGGGGCTGGA
>JARQOD010001835.1:0-89185 GCA_033576555.1 Oophaga sylvatica | reverse complement strand
ATAGGAGAAAGACAGAGCCAAATCGGAATAGCAAATAAATTGAAAACTTGATTAATTTATCATTATGTACCATCTCTTCTTACTTTTAAAAAGGAAAAAAAATAGAAAGAAAAGATAATAAATGATATTTTTTTCCTTTTTGGCGACAATGACTTGACATCGGAAAGTAGAAATTACAATATCTTTGTAGAATTAACATAAATGTAAGTTTATTTGTCACTTTACCAAGGTCATTTGATAAATTGGGACACAGCATAGTAAATATACTCTTCAGGAGCTATTTTTGATCAAAGCTATTGATCTGCTTTTACCTCCTGAGTAAACACCACATTTTATAGCTTATTATTTGATGTGTGAACTTGGGGAACTCTTCCAAATGGAAAAGAAAAAAAAAATGTTTTTATTTCTCTCTTTATTTAATGCGGACATGTGGGATAAAACAGCACACCAGTCTATTTCTACTGCGAAAATCTAGAAACTGTTTCAGGGTTATAAATAAGCAGCGACACAATTAATTATTTTTTTCCTATGGAGTGATTCACTTTGCAGACAATTACTGTGATGGACATTTTTTGGTCAAAGTGAAAATAGATTTCAGTGGATTAAAATGGAGTTTCATGCAGGCAGTTCACATTAATGATTGTAAATTGGGAGGTCTATTACTGCAGCTACAAAGTTGGCTGTGCCAATTAGCCTTTAGCAGAAAAGATCTTTTTGACATTTTTGTTTTTTAATGTGAAAGTTGCAGATTTAATTTTTTCAGTGATCTCTAAATTGTGCAGTGCTTGTCAATTATCTGTTGTCTTACCATATAGCCAGTATTAAGTAAATCGAGACACAGATGAAATACAAGAGAGGGTTGTTTTTCTGATGTTTTCCAAATCCAATTTAAAAATATTTCCAGACAATTTAAAGCTACCTCATTTAAATTTTAAGCCATCAGCTCATTTGAGTTTACAAGTACATGTTGTTCCTTTAAGTCATTATTGTCTTATCTTTTAATTTCATCTCATACTATAGAAAATGTAGTAAATTAATACAGAAACCAAATAAGTTAAGCACCTTTGCCCTGCACAACAGGAATAAGAGCTGACATCTATAAGACATTTACTCATTATTAAGTGTTGTGGTTCAGGATATAGCTGCAACCACCTCCCAAGGAGAGCTGATCAATAAAACCGCCATAACAGACACCACGAATAATAAAGAAGAATAGTTTGAAAAAACAACCAAGTCTTAACTTGATCCAAGAAGCCTCTTTCAATATTTACATTATTTTATATTTTTAAAGTGACCTGGGTTTTTTGTTTCTCACTGTTCACATGCAAAGATGTCTCGTTCTATATGTTAATAGCTGGCTAAGATTCAAGGTTTACTTAATAAAATTACCTTCATGACACTAGTTCTATCTTTTAACACCTTAAGTTGTCATTCAGACATCCATTTTTCATGTATGCATTCTACCCATGTATAGAGCTTTTCACACATCTGTGTAGTTTTGTAGACCATTTGTCCGCAAAAATATGAATCACAGATGTGTCCTTTTTTTTCAAATCTTGGTTCAGTAATACCATACAAGTCTATGGGTCCATGAAAAATCACTGACAGTACATAATGTCATCAGTGTGCAGTTCGTGTGCTATACACTTCACACATTTTAGTGTATAGGAGAAGCTTTGCAATATTTTTCTCATACAAGAAAATCACTGACAAACCAATAATGGAATAATCTGGATCACTGACTAAATACTGACCAAAATTGGATAATAACTAAACTTGTAAGTGATTATTTGGTCATCAGTATGTTTTCCTACCTGCTTCTAGTTGTGTGGTTGATGTACAGCTAGTTGAGGATCAGCAGAAGGGGTAGCCAACTGCATGGCTGGTCTAGTAGGTGAGAGGCCTATCAGACATGGGCCTTCCTTTTTTAGTCAGCCTTTTTTAGTGGGTCAGAGAGCCATGTGAGCCTTCCCACTGTCCATGGAACTGCTCTAGTAGGTGAGAAACCTATCACAACTTGGCCTTCCTACTTTAGTCAGCTGGCCTGCCAGGTGGGAGTGCTAAAAGAGCCTTCCTGTTACACCCTGCAAGTCTACCGGGTGAGAGAGCATTCCCGCTACACCTTGACTGCTCATTCTGACTTGCCAGAGTGTGGCCTGTAGACAAAGTCCAGGCACACTGAGAGGGCATTTGCAGAAAGGTGAGCTGTCCGGAGAATAAGTTGAAGCCATTGGCAACTTGTTCTGTGTGCATTCAGGGCCCCCAATGGGATCCAAAATAGCTATACATATAGAAAAAGACAGAAAAGTAAAAAGCGGTGAATAATGTGGAACCAATACTGAAAAAGACAAACATGCCAGAGTGTGGATGTTTTGGATGTACATAAATGGCACAGACAAGAAAAAAAAAAGCAAGTGAATAAATGGTGTTGTGTAGCTGAGAAAGTGCAGCAGTACGGAAGGTGTATTATGAATGCTTTGATGCACAAAAATCTAAGACTATGACCAGCACATGAATGCTACCGCCCCACTTCTGTATAACCAGAGACCCAGACAAGACAGATGGACTTGAAAACATTGTGGTCAGCCAAACCCAGACTGGAGAGATACTTTTGTGAACTGTGTTACCAGACGACCTAAGCGAATTACACTGAATCTTGTCCAGACAAGATCACATGTAGTGACAGAAGAAGCTGACACAGAAGTGTGGAGTTTGACTTTTGAGGAGGAAGGTGACAGTAGCACTGAGAGTGAGGAAGGTATAGGACATCATGTCACACCTACCGAATATCCGGTAACCTCCACCACCAGACAACCATCCACATCAGGACCAATGTGGGTGACTTGAGTAATGCAGACACAGGAGCATTATCACTGGAGCCCCTCTGACCAGGTAGCTATGTTGAAAAAGTTGCCTAACCCTGAGACCCCTCCATTCCCATTTTAAAGACAAAAAAATACAATACAACGGAAGTATAAGTGCAGTTGGGCAGACCTAAAGAGTTTGGTGACTGCAAAGGCATGTGATGTACTAGGACACATAATTATGATTCATACAGATATGACAAGTGACACTAAACTGACTGATTTTTCACCTCCTTTGCCTTCAGACTAGGAAACTGACAACCCATTGACAAATGTTTGCCCTGCTCTTGTCCCCTCAGGACCTGGTCCTACCTTGATGACGACCATAACAATACTGGGGGAAAGAGGCAAAATTTTTGACTGACACTGGGGCAGATGGGACTGTGGTGCACAAAGACTTGATAACACATGACATGATTATTAACCAGACGGTGGAATGTGTGGGGGTAGAGGGACTGGTAACTGAAGCTCATATGACTAAATAGATAAAACTAAAATTACAAGATAGCCAAGATGTGCTTACAAAGCTTATTGCTAGTGAGAATACTCCTATGAATTTGCTGGGAGCAGATGTGTTGAGTGCTATCCAGGCCACCACACAATACTCTCCTGAGTCACAAGTCCCCTCTTAGATAAGTACTTGTGTAAGCTTGCAGCAATGGTGTATATGGTAAAAGCAGTGAAAGTAGCACTCAATACCAGAATATCTGAGGTGCCAGACACCATTTGAGCAAAGGAAAAACTGATGTGGGTCAGCTCCCTATCCCTCCAGTCATGATTAAATTAAAAGAGGGAACCACTACTCTTGGTTAAAACAATACCCCATAAGCCTAGCTGAATCAATTTTGGTGGCCATCTTGACTGTCAGTATATTTTTGACTTCATTCGTGAAGGGAGACAGTACTGTTGGACAGTTCTCCCTCAAGTAGGAATGACCACCTGTCTATGGTCAGACAGCTCAAACTTGAATGTGCTCTACTAATTCTTGAATATGTCCCCCTCAAAAGATGTAATGTTCTGAATCCAGCCACCATTCTGCCTGTGGATTCAGAAAAGGGGGAATTGGTGACAGTATAAGCAAGTGAGGAAGAGTACTCTGACATGATGCGCAAAAATGACTGCATAGAACTGATGAGTCAGGAGACAGTGGGTTTTGCACATGTTCATAATAAACCTGTTCCTAATGCAAATTTTGAGCTAAATGACTCCAGACCACCACCAGGGGTGGGATTCAGCCGGTTCTCCCCGGTTCGATGGAACCGGTTGTTCAAAAAGCAGCCTGTTCCCCGAACCGGGAGAATCAGAGCGGCAATCCGGTACCATGAGCGTAAGTGTGCGCAGTGCACGGAGCTGCTGTCTCTCCAGAGGAGCTCCTTCCTTCCTTCCCTCCTGGCCGCAGCAGCTGTAGTTTCACTTTCTGCCCTGCGGGCTCTGGTTCTCTCAGCCACACTGGGTCCTAGTGCCCTCTGTGTGCAGACACTGGACACTTCCTGCTCCTGCCTCAGCCACTGCCTGCAAGCTTCATGGTAAGAGGGGATGGAATTTATTAAATTCATTCTGCTCAGGCATGTCATGGTCACTGTGGGGGAATGTGAGAGGATGGGGATATTGTGGGGGAGGGGTACAGGGCACTGGGGTGAATGTAAGAGGATGGGGGTATTGTGGGGGCTAGGGCACTGGGGAGTTAATGTGAGAGGATGGGGTATTGTGGGGGAGGGGTACAGGGCACAGGGGTAAATGTAAGAGTATGGGGTATTGTGGGGGCTAGGGCACTGGGGGGGTTAATGTGAGAGGATGGGGATATTGTGGGGGCTGGCGCACAGGGGTTGATGTGAGAGGATGGGTATTGTGAGGGAGGGTGGACAGGTCACTGGGGTTGAATGTAAGAGGATGGGGGTATTGTGGGGAGGGGCAACAGAGCACTGAGGAGTGCATGTGAGAGGATGGGGGTATTGTGGGGTCAGTGGGACAGAACACTAAGGGGTGCATGTGAGACGATGGGCTGTTGGGGTGTGGGTGGGGGACAGGGGAGGTAGGGGGCTTTTTTTTTACTTGTGAGCTCCTTAATACTTTAATAATAGATTAATATTTCAGTATTATTACATTATCATATGCAAAGATGTCTCGTTCTATATGTTAATAGCTGGCTAAGATTCAAGGTTTACTTAATAAAATTACCTTCATGACACTAGTTTTATCTTTTAAAACCTTAAGTTGTCATTCAGACATCCATTTTTCATGTATGCATTCTACCCATGTATAGAGCTTTTCACACATCTGTGTAGTTTTGTAGACCATTTGTCCGCAAAAATATGAATCACAGATGTGTCCTTTTTTTTCAAATCTTGGTTCAGTAATACCATACAAGTCTATGGGTCCATGAAAAATCACTGACAGTACAGTCATGGCCAAAAGTTTTGAGAATGACACAAATATTAATTTTTACAAAGTCTACTTGCTTCACTTTTTCTAATGGCAATTTGCATATACTCCAGAATGTTATAAAGAGTGATCAGCTTAACAGCAATTACTTGCAAAGTCAATATTTGCCTAGAAAATGAACTTTATCCCCAAAATACATTTCAACATCATTGCAGCCCTGCCTTAAAAGGACCAGCTAACCTCTTTTCAGTGATTTCTCCATTAACACAGGTGTGGGTGTTGATGAGGACATGGCTGGAGATCAATCTGTCATGATTAAGTAAGAATGACACCACTGGACACTTTAAAAGGAGGCTGGTGCTTGGCATCATTGTTTCTCTTCTGTTAACCATGGTTATCTCTAAAGAAACACGTGCAGTCATCATTGCAATGCACAAAAATGGCCTAACAGGGAAGAGTATCGCAGCTAGAAAGATTGCACCTCAGTCAACAATCTATCGCATCATCAAGAACTTCAAGGAGAGAGGTTCCATTGTTGCCAAAAAGGCTCCAGGGCGCCCAAGAAAGACCAGCAAGCGCCAGGATCGTCTCTTAAAAGTGTTTCAGCTGCGGGATCGGGCTACCAGCAGTGCAGAGCTTGCTCAGGAATGGCAGCAGGCAGGTGTGAGTGCATCTGCACGCACTGTGAGGCGGAGACTCTTGGAGCAAGGCCTGGTCTCAAGGAGGGTAGCAAAGAAGCCACTTCTCTCCAGAAAAAACATCATGGACAGACTGATATTCTGCAAAAGGTACAGGCAGTGGACTGCTGAGGACTGGGGTAAAGTTATTTTCTCTGATGAATCCCCTTTTCGATTGTTTGGGACATCAGGAAAACGCCTCATTCGGAGAAGACAAGGTGAGCGCTACCACCAGTCTTGTCTCATGCCAACTGTTAAGCATCCTGAAACCATTTATGTGTGGGGTAGCTTCTCAGCCAAGGGAATCGGCTCTCTCACAGTCTTGCCTAAAAACACAGCCATGAATAAAGAATGGTGCCAGAATGTCCTCCAAGAGCAACTTCTCCCAACCCTCCAAGAGCAGTTTGGCGATCAACAATGCCTTTTCCAGCATGATGGAGCACCTTGCCATAAAGCAAAGGTGATAACTAAATGGCTCAGGGAACAAAACATAAAGATTTTGGGGCCATGGCCTGGAAACTCCCCAGATCTTAATCCCATTGAGAACTTGTGGTCAATCATCAAGAGACGGGTGGACAAACAAAAACCTAAAAATTCTGACAAAATGAAAGCATTGATTGTGCAAGAATGGACTGCTATCAGTCAGGATTTGGTCCAGAAGTTGATTGAGAGCATGCCAGGGAGAATTGCAGAGGTCCTGAAGAAGAAGGGTCAACACTGCAAATATTGACTTGCTGCATTAACTCATTCTAACTGTCAATATAAGCTTTTGTTACTCATATGTTTGCAATTATTATATTTCTGTCTGTGATAAAAACATCTGTCAAACACACATAAAAACCAGAGGGCAGCAGATCATGTGAAAATATAATATTTGTGTCATTCTCAAAACTTTTGGCCATGACTGTACATAATGTCATCAGTGTGCAGTTCGTGTGCTATACACTTCACACATTTTAGTGTATAGGAGAAGCTTTGCAATATTTTTCTCATACAAGAAAATCACTGACAAACCAATAATGGAATAATCTGGATCACTGACTAAATACTGACCAAAATTGGATAATAACTAAACTTGTAAGTGATTATTTGGTCATCAGTATGTTTTCCTACCTGCTTCTAGTTGTGTGGTTGATGTACAGCTAGTTGAGGATCAGCAGAAGGGGTAGCCAACTGCATGGCTGGTCTAGTAGGTGAGAGGCCTATCAGACATGGGCCTTCCTTTTTTAGTCAGCCTTTTTTAGTGGGTCAGAGAGCCATGTGAGCCTTCCTACTGTCCATGGAACTGCTCTAGTAGGTGAGAAACCTATCACAACTTGGCCTTCCTACTTTAGTCAGCTGGCCTGCCAGGTGAGAGTGCTAAAAGAGCCTTCCTGTTACACCCTGCAAGTCTACCGGGTGAGAGAGCATTCCCACTTACACCTTGACTGCTCATTCTGACTTGCCAGAGTGTGGCCTGTAGACAAAGTCCAGGCACACTGAGAGGGCATTTGCAGAAAGGTGAGCTGTCCGGAGAATAAGTTGAAGCCATTGGCAACTTGTTCTGTGTGCAGTCAGAGCCCCCAATGGGATCCAAAATAGCTATACATATAGAAAAAGACAGAAAAGTAAAAAGCGGTGAATAATGTGGAACCAATACTGAAAAAGACAAACATGCCAGAGTGTGGATGTTTTGGATGTACATAAATGGCACACACAAGAAAAAAAAAAGCAAGTGAATAAATGGTGTTGTGTAGCTGAGAAAGTGCAGCAGTACGGAAGGTGTATTATGAATGCTTTGATGCACAAAAATCTAAGACTATGACCAGCACATGACTGCTACCGCCCCACTTCTGTATAACCAGAGACCCAGACAAGACAGATGGACTTGAAAACATTGTGGTCAGCCAAACCCAGACTGGAGAGATACTTTTGTGAACTGTGTTACCAGACGACCTAAGCGAATTACACTGAATCTTGTCCAGACAAGATCACATGTACAGTCATGGCCAAAAGTTTTGAGAATGACACAAATATTATATTTTCACATGATCTGCTGCCCTCTGGTTTTTATGTGTGTTTGACAGATGTTTTTATCACAGACAGAAATATAATTGCAAACATATGAGTAACAAAAGCTTATATTGACAGTTAGAATGAGTTAATGCAGCAAGTCAATATTTGCAGTGATCTGGGGAGTTTCCAGGCCATGGACCCAAAATCTCTATGTTTTGTTCCCTGAGCCATTTAGTTATCACCTTTGCTTTATGGCAAAGTGCTCCATCATGCTGGAAAAGGCATTGTTAATCGCCAAACTGCTCTTGGAGGGTTGGGAGAAGTTGCTCTTGGAGGACATTCTGGTACCATTCTTTATTCATGGCTGTGTTTTTTAGGCAAGACTGTGAGAGAGCCAATTCCCTTGGCTGAGAAGCAACCCCACACATGAATGGTTTTCAGGATGCTTAACAGTTGGCATGAGACAAGACTGGGGGTAGCGCTCACCTTGTCTTCTCCGAATGAGGCATTTTCCTGATGTCCCAAACAATCGAAAAGGGGATTCATCAGAGAAAATAACTTTACCCCAGTCCTCAGCAGTCCACTGCCTGTACCTTTTGCAGAATATCAGTCTGTCCATGATGTTTTTTCTGGAGAGAAGTGGCTTCTTTGCTGCCCTCCTTGAGACCAGGCCTTGCTCCAAGAGTCTCCGCCTCACAGTGCGTGCAGATGCACTCACACCTGCCTGCTGCCATTCCTGAGCAAGCTCTGCACTGCTGGTAGCCCGATCCCGCAGCTGAAACACTTTTAAGAGACGGTCCTGGCGCTTGCTGGTCTTTCTTGGGCACCCTGGAGCCTTTTTGGCAACAATGGAACCTCTCTCCTTGAAGTTCTTGATGATGCGATAGATTGTTGACTGGGGTGCAATCTTTCTAGCTGCGATACTCTTCCCTGTTAGGCCATTTTTGTGCATTGCAATGATGACTGCACGTGTTTCTTTAGAGATAACCATGGTTAACAGAAGAGAAACAATGATGCCAAGCACCAGCCTCCTTTTAAAGTGTCCAGTGGTGTCATTCTTACTTAATCATGACAGATTGATCTCCAGCCATGTCCTCATCAACACCCACACCTGTGTTAATGGAGCAATCACTGAAAAGAGGTTAGCTGGTCCTTTTAAGGCAGGGCTGCAATGATGTTGAAATGTGTTTTGGGGGATAAAGTTCATTTTCTAGCCAAATATTGACTTTGCAAGTAATTGCTGTTAAGCTGATCACTCTTTATAACATTCTGGAGTATATGCAAATTGGCATTAGAAAAAGTGAAGCAGTAGACTTTGTAAAAATTAATATTTGTGTCATTCTCAAAACTTTTGTCCATGACTGTAGTGACTAGTGTTGAGCGATACTGCTCGATATCTAAAAATATCGGATCGGAATGGTATCGCCGATATCACTAAATATCGCCGATATCCGATTCCGATACCGGAAGTCCATGTAAGTCTATGGGAACAAAATATCGCAACTAAAAAAAACCTTTATTTCCTTGTAAACACTAAATATACACACATAGAATACATATATATATATATATATACATATCATTGTGACATATATATATACATATATGTATAGTTTATACACTTCTACATAGTAAAATATCCTCTGATTCAATTGCCGGGTAAAGCCGGCTTCTGTGAAAAGACAGAAGCACCCGACATGAAATGACACTTGGTGTACATAGGGTTAACCATGTCTTTTCATGTCGTTTGCAATCTGATTTGCACAAACAATTACATCAGTCTATGTGTGCAAAATTTCACACCTGTAGGGGTTAATTAAAGGTGTAAATTCGTTGTAAAAAAAACGGACTTTTTTGCTACGAATTTACACCTTTAATTAACCCCTACAGGTGTGAAATTTTGCACACTTACACTCATGTAATTGTTTGTGCAAATCAGATATCAAACTACATGAAAAGACATGGTTAACTCTATGTAAACCAAGTGTCATTTCATGTCGGGTTCTGCATTTTCACAAAAGCCGGCAATTGAATTAGCGGCTATTATACTATATAGAAGTGTATGAACTATAAATATAAATATATATATATTTTGTGTCACAAATTTAATGACATGTATATATATATATGAGGTGTAAAATTGCTGAAAAAAAAGGCGTGGGCTCCCGCCCTATTTTTGCAACCAGACAGACAAAGCCAGTGAGTGGGGGCAGATAATAATAGCCCAGAGAGGGACCATTATTTTTGGCCCCCCCCGGCTACTAACATCTGCCCCCAGACACCCCAGAAAGGGCAAATCTCTAATTAGATTTGCCCTTTCTGGCACTTTGCCCGTCTATTCCCATTGCCCTGTAGCGGTGGCGAATGGGTTAATAAGGGGTTAAAATGACCTTGCAATTGAAAGGTCACTTTAAGCCAGGTTAATAATTGAGAGCTGTCAATTAGACAACTATCAATTATTAATCCTATTGTATGAAAGAAAAATCAAACACACACTTTAATAAAAAAGAAGTTTAATGAAATAATCACACAGTTTTTGACCATATTATATTTTCCTGCTAAAACCATTTCCTGTAATAAAAATAAAATAATAAAGCAAAATTATTCTTACCAATCCGATGTACAGTCAGGTCCCACGGTGTAATCCTTCAGAAAGGGTTAATGTTTACTGCAGGGACCGCAGCTAATGCTGCAGCCTCACAGTAAACCCCCAAATGAATGAGTTCCTCTCCTGGCTGACAGGAGAGGAAGTGGAAAGCTTAATTGATTGCTTTCCACTTTCACTTCAGGTCAGCCAGGGACACAATCAGTGACGTCAGAGGGAACTGGTTAACAAAAATAGGGGATCCCCTCGAAAAAAATTGGCGTGGGGTCCCCCCTATTTTTGTTAACCAGCCAGATGAAGCAGACCGCTGAGGCCTGGATTTTCAGGCTGTTAAGGAGCCAAGATCCATGGACCTTGCCAGCTTGATAATACCAGGCCACAGCAGTCTGCATATCTTGGCTGATTAACAAAAATAGGGGATCCCCTCGAAAAAAATTGGCGTGGGGTCCCCCCTATTTTTGTTAACCAGCCAGATGAAGCAGACCGCTGAGGCCTGGTTTTTCAGGCTGGTAAGGATCCAATATCCAAGGACCTTGCAAGCCTAATAATACCAGGCCACAGCAGTCTGCTTAGCTTGGCTGGTTAACAAAAATAGGGGATCCCCTCGAAAAAAAAACGGCGTAGGGGTCCCCCTATTTTTGTTAACCAGCCAAGTAAAATGCAGACTGCTGCGGCCTGGTATTAAAAGACTGTCAAGGCCCATGGATTTTGGCCCTCAACAGCCTGATAATACCAGGCTACAGCAGCCCCACATTTGGCGCATCAAAAGATGTGCCAATTGTGGCACTTTACCCGGCTCTTCCCACTTGCCCTGTAGCGGTGGCAAGCGGGGTAATAAGGGGTTAATGTCACCGTTGATTGCACGGTGACAATAAGCCCGGTTAATAATAGAGAGGTGTCAATAAGACACCGATCCATTATTAATCCCAAAGTTATTAAATGCATAAAAAAAAGACAAAGCAAGAAAAAAGTCTTTTAATGAAATAAAAGAGACAACACAGTTTTCATTTCTTTTAATATACTCTCATTCCTGCGACGCCATCGATCTCCTGTAAAAAAAGAAAAAAAACAAACCAACAGTATACCACCTGTCCGACGTAGTCCATAGTAACGACTGTCCCACGACGATCCAGCTCTGCTACATCGCAATGACAGGCAGAGTCTGTCATCGCGACGCAGCACAGCTGATTACCTGCTTCCCGGCGGTGACGTCATCGGACTGACTGCTTTACGGCCGGGATTACCCAGCAGTCACTGCAGTTATCGCGAGAAACTGCATGTGACCGCCGGGGAAAGATGATGGCGGCCATGAAGCAGTCCAGGCCGTGACCGCCGGAGATCTTCTGCCAGGTAAGTGCCGCTGACTCCTGACAGACCCGACCGACGGACACTGACAGTGACAGACCCGACCGACGGACACAGACAGTGACAGTGACAATCCCGATTCCGGTATCCGATATGACGAAAATATCGGTATTCGGAATCGAAAGCCCGATACAGCTAATATCGGCCGATACCCGATATTTGCAGTATCGTATCGCTCAACACTAGTAGTGACAGAAGAAGCTGACACAGAAGTGTGGAGTTTGACTTTTGAGGAGGAAGGTGACAGTAGCACTGAGAGTGAGGAAGGTATAGGACATCATGTCACACCTACCGAACATCCGGTAAACTCCACCACCAGACAACCATCCACATCAGGACCAATGTGGGTGACTTGAGTAATGCAGACACAGGAGCATTATCACTGGAGCCCCTCTGACCAGGTAGCTATGTTGAAAAAGTTGCCTAACCCTGAGACCCTCCATTCCCATTTTAAAGACAAAAAAATACAATACAACGGAAGTATAAGTGCAGTTGGGCAGACCTAAAGAGTTTGGTGACTGCAAAGGCATGTGATGTACTAGGACACATAATTATGATTCATACAGATATGACAAGTGACACTAAACTGACTGATTTTTCACCTCCTTTGCCTTCAGACTAGGAAACTGGCAACCCATTGACAAATGTTTGCCCTGCTCTTGTCCCCTCAGGACCTGGTCCTACCTTGATGACGACCATAACAATACTGGGGGGAAAGAGGCAACATTTTTGACTGACACTGGGGCAGATGGGACTGTGGTGCACAAAGACTTGATAACACATGACATGATTATTAACCAGACGGTGGAATGTGTGGGGGTAGAGGGACTGGTAACTGAAGCTCATATGACTAAATAGATAAAACTAAAATTACAAGATAGCCAAGATGTGCTTACAAAGCTTATTGCTAGTGAGAATACTCCTATGAATTTGCTGGGAGCAGATGTGTTGAGTGCTATCCAGGCCACCACACAATACTCTCCTGAGTCACAAGTCCCCTCTTAGATAAGTACTTGTGTAAGCTTGCAGCAATGGTGTATATGGTAAAAGCAGTGAAAGTAGCACTCAATACCAGAATATCTGAGGTGCCAGACACCATTTGAGCAAAGGGAAAAACTGATGTGGGTCAGCTCCCTATCCCTCCAGTCATGATTAAATTAAAAGAGGGAACCACTACTCTTGGTTAAAACAATACCCCATAAGCCTAGCTGAATCAATTTTGGTGGCCATCTTGACTGTCAGTATATTTTTGACTTCATTCGTGAAGGGAGACAGTACTGTTGGACAGTCCTCCCTCAAGTAGGAATGACCACCTGTCTATGGTCAGACAGCTCAAACTTGAATGTGCTCTACTAATTCTTGAATATGTCCCCCTCAAAAGATGTAATGTTCTGAATCCAGCCACCATTCTGCCTGTGGATTCAGAAAAGGGGGAATTGGTGACAGTATAAGCAAGTGAGGAAGAGTACTCTGACATGATGCGCAAAAATGATTGCATAGAACTGATGAGTCAGGAGACAGTGGGTTTTGCACATGTTCATAATAAACCTGTTCCTAATGCAAATTTTGAGCTAAATGACTCCAGACCACCACCAGGGGTGGGATTCAGCCGGTTCTCCCCGGTTCGATGGAACCGGTTGTTCAAAAAGCAGCCGGTTCCCCGAACCGGGGGGAATCAGAGCGGCAATCCGGTACCATGAGCGTAAGTGTGCGCAGTGCACGGAGCTGCTGTCTCTCCAGAGGAGCTCCTTCCTTCCTTCCCTCCTGGCCACAGCAGCTGTAGTTTCACTTTCTGCCCTGCGGGCTCTGGTTCTCTCAGCCACACTGGGTCCTAGTGCCCTCTGTGTGCAGACACTGGACACTTCCTGCTCCTGCCTCAGCCACTGCCTGCAAGCTTCATGGTAAGAGGGGATGGAATTTATTAAATTCATTCTGCTCAGGCATGTCATGGTCACTGTGGGGGAATGTGAGAGGATGGGGGTATAGTGGGGGGGTACAGGGCACTGGGGTGAATGTAAGAGGATGGGGGTATTGTGGGGGCTAGGGCACTGGGGGAGTTAATATGAGAGGATGGGGTATTGTGGGGAGGGGTACAGGGCACTGGGGTAAATGTAAGAGTATGGGGTATTGTGGGGGCTAGGGCACTGGAGGGTTAATGTGAGAGGATGGGGATATTGTGGGGCTGGCGCACAGGGGTTGATGTGAGAGGATGGGTATTGTGAGGGAGGGTGGACAGGTCACTGGGGTTGAATGTAAGAGGATGGGGGTATTGTGGGGAGGGCAACAGAGCACTGAGGAGTGCATGTGAGAGGATGGGGGTATTGTGGGTCAGTGGGACAGAACACTAAGGGGTGCATGTGAGACGATGAGCTGTTGGGGTGTGGGTGGGGGACAGGGGAGGTAGGGGGCTTTTTTTTTACTTGTGAGCTCCTTAATACTTTAATAATAGATTAATATTTCAGTATTATTACATTATCACATGCAAAGATGTCTCGTTCTATATGTTAATAGCTGGCTAAGATTCAAGGTTTACTTAATAAAATTACCTTCATGACACTAGTTCTATCTTTTAACACCTTAAGTTGTCATTCAGACATCCATTTTTCATGTATGCATTCTACCCATGTATAGAGCTTTTCACACATCTGTGTAGTTTTGTAGACCATTTGTCCGCAAAAATATGAATCACAGATGTGTCCTTTGTTTTCAAATCTTGGTTCAGTAATACCATACAAGTCTATGGGTCCATGAAAAATCACTGACAGTACATAATGTCATCAGTGTGCAGTTCGTGTGCTATACACTTCACACATTTTAGTGTATAGGAGAAGCTTTGCAATATTTTTCTCATACAAGAAAATCACTGACAAACCAATAATGGAATAATCTGGATCACTGACTAAATACTGACCAAAATTGGATAATAACTAAACTTGTAAGTGATTATTTGGTCATCAGTATGTTTTCCTACCTGCTTCTAGTTGTGTGGTTGATGTACAGCTAGTTGAGGATCAGCAGAAGGGGTAGCCAACTGCATGGCTGGTCTAGTAGGTGAGAGGCCTATCAGACATGGGCCTTCCTTTTTTAGTCAGCCTTTTTTAGTGGGTCAGAGAGCCATGTGAGCCTTCCCACTGTCCATGGAACTGCTCTAGTAGGTGAGAAACCTATCACAACTTGGCCTTCCTACTTTAGTCAGCTGGCCTGCCAGGTGAGAGTGCTAAAAGAGCCTTCCTGTTACACCCTGCAAGTCTACCGGGTGAGAGAGCATTCCCGCTACACCTTGACTGCTCATTCTGACTTGCCAGAGTGTGGCCTGTAGACAAAGTCCAGGCACACTGAGAGGGCATTTGCAGAAAGGTGAGCTGTCCGGAGAATAAGTTGAAGCCATTGGCAACTTGTTCTGTGTGCATTCAGGGCCCCCAATGGGATCCAAAATAGCTATACATATAGAAAAAGACAGAAAAGTAAAAAGCGGTGAATAATGTGGAACCAATACTGAAAAAGACAAACATGCCAGAGTGTGGATGTTTTGGATGTACATAAATGGCACAGACAAGAAAAAAAAAAGCAAGTGAATAAATGGTGTTGTGTAGCTGAGAAAGTGCAGCAGTACGGAAGGTGTATTATGAATGCTTTGATGCACAAAAATCTAAGACTATGACCAGCACATGAATGCTACCGCCCCACTTCTGTATAACCAGAGACCCAGACAAGACAGATGGACTTGAAAACATTGTGGTCAGCCAATCCCAGACTGGAGAGATACTTTTGTGAACTGTGTTACCAGACGACCTAAGCGAATTACACTGAATCTTGTCCAGACAAGATCACATGTAGTGACAGAAGAAGCTGACACAGAAGTGTGGAGTTTGACTTTTGAGGAGGAAGGTGACAGTAGCACTGAGAGTGAGGAAGGTATAGGACATCATGTCACACCTACCGAACATCCGGTAACCTCCACCACCAGACAACCATCCACATCAGGACCAATGTGGGTGACTTGAGTAATGCAGACACAGGAGCATTATCACTGGAGCCCCTCTGACCAGGTAGCTATGTTGAAAAAGTTGCCTAACCCTGAGACCCCTCCATTCCCATTTTAAAGACAAAAAAATACAATACAACGGAAGTATAAGTGCAGTTGGGCAGACCTAAAGAGTTTGGTGACTGCAAAGGCATGTGATGTACTAGGACACATAATTATGATTCATACAGATATGACAAGTGACACTAAACTGACTGATTTTTCACCTCCTTTGCCTTCAGACTAGGAAACTGACAACCCATTGACAAATGTTTGCCCTGCTCTTGTCCCCTCAGGACCTGGTCCTACCTTGATGACGACCATAACAATACTGGGGGGAAAGAGGCAAAATTTTTGACTGACACTGGGGCAGATGGGACTGTGGTGCACAAAGACTTGATAACACATGACATGATTATTAACCAGACGGTGGAATGTGTGGGGGTAGAGGGACTGGTAACTGAAGCTCATATGACTAAATAGATAAAACTAAAATTACAAGATAGCCAAGATGTGCTTACAAAGCTTATTGCTAGTGAGAATACTCCTATGAATTTGCTGGGAGCAGATGTGTTGAGTGCTATCCAGGCCACCACACAATACTCTCCTGAGTCACAAATCCCCTCTTAGATAAGTACTTGTGTAAGCTTGCAGCAATGGTGTATATGGTAAAAGCAGTGAAAGTAGCACTCAATACCAGAATATCTGAGGTGCCAGACACCATTTGAGCAAAGGGAAAAAACTGATGTGGGTCAGCTCCCTATCCCTCCAGTCATGATTAAATTAAAAGAGGGAACCACTACTCTTGGTTAAAATAATACCCCATAAGCCTAGCTGAATCAATTTTGGTGGCCATCTTGACTGTCAGTATATTTTTGACTTCATTCGTGAAGGGAGACAGTACTGTTGGACAGTTCTCCCTCAAGTAGGAATGACCACCTGTCTATGGTCAGACAGCTCAAACTTGAATGTGCTCTACTAATTCTTGAATATGTCCCCTCAAAAGATGTAATGTTCTGAATCCAGCCACCATTCTGCCTGTGGATTCAGAAAAGGGGGAATTGGTGACAGTATAAGCAAGTGAGGAAGAGTACTCTGACATGATGCGCAAAAATGACTGCATAGAACTGATGAGTCAGGAGACAGTGGGTTTTGCACATGTTCATAATAAACCTGTTCCTAATGCAAATTTTGAGCTAAATGACTCCAGACCACCACCAGGGGTGGGATTCAGCCGGTTCTCCCCGGTTCGATGGAACCGGTTGTTCAAAAAGCAGCCGGTTCCCCGAACCGGGGAGAATCAGAGCGGCGATCCGGTACCATGAGCGTAAGTGTGCGCAGTGCACGGAGCTGCTGTCTCTCCAGAGGAGCTCCTTCCTTCCTTCCCTCCTGGCCGCAGCAGCTGTAGTTTCACTTTCTGCCCTGCGGGCTCTGGTTCTCTCAGCCACACTGGGTCCTAGTGCCCTCTGTGTGCAGACACTGGACACTTCCTGCTCCTGCCTCAGCCACTGCCTGCAAGCTTCATGGTAAGAGGGGATGGAATTTATTAAATTCATTCTGCTCAGGCATGTCATGGTCACTGTGGGGGAATGTGAGAGGATGGGGGTATTGTGGGGGAGGGGTACAGGGCACTGGGGTGAATGTAAGAGGATGGGGGTATTGTGGGGGCTAGGGCACTGGGGGAGTTAATGTGAGAGGATGGGGTATTGTGGGGGAGGGGTACAGGGCACTGGGGTAAATGTAAGAGTATGGGGTATTGTGGGGGCTAGGGCACTGGGGGGGTTAATGTGAGAGGATGGGGATATTGTGGGGGCTGGCGCACAGGGGTTGATGTGAGAGGATGGGTATTGTGAGGGAGGGTGGACAGGTCACTGGGGTTGAATGTAAGAGGATGGGGGTATTGTGGGGAGGGGCAACAGAGCACTGAGGAGTGCATGTGAGAGGATGGGGGTATTGTGGGGTCAGTGGGACAGAACACTAAGGGGTGCATGTGAGACGATGGGCTGTTGGGGTGTGGGTGGGGGACAGGGGAGGTAGGGGCTTTTTTTTTACTTGTGAGCTCCTTAATACTTTAATAATAGATTAATATTTCAGTATTATTACATTATCACATGCAAAGATGTCTCGTTCTATATGTTAATAGCTGGCTAAGATTCAAGGTTTACTTAATAAAATTACCTTCATGACACTAGTTCTATCTTTTAACACCTTAAGTTGTCATTCAGACATCCATTTTTCATGTATGCATTCTACCCATGTATAGAGCTTTTCACACATCTGTGTAGTTTTGTAGACCATTTGTCCGCAAAAATATGAATCACAGATGTGTCCTTTTTTTTCAAATCTTGGTTCAGTAATACCATACAAGTCTATGGGTCCATGAAAAATCACTGACAGTACATAATGTCATCAGTGTGCAGTTCGTGTGCTATACACTTCACACATTTTAGTGTATAGGAGAAGCTTTGCAATATTTTTCTCATACAAGAAAATCACTGACAAACCAATAATGGAATAATCTGGATCACTGACTAAATACTGACCAAAATTGGATAATAACTAAACTTGTAAGTGATTATTTGGTCATCAGTATGTTTTCCTACCTGCTTCTAGTTGTGTGGTTGATGTACAGCTAGTTGAGGATCAGCAGAAGGGGTAGCCAACTGCATGGCTGGTCTAGTAGGTGAGAGGCCTATCAGACATGGGCCTTCCTTTTTTAGTCAGCCTTTTTTAGTGGGTCAGAGAGCCATGTGAGCCTTCCTACTGTCCATGGAACTGCTCTAGTAGGTGAGAAACCTATCACAACTTGGCCTTCCTACTTTAGTCAGCTGGCCTGCCAGGTGAGAGTGCTAAAAGAGCCTTCCTGTTACACCCTGCAAGTCTACCGGGTGAGAGAGCATTCCCACTTACACCTTGACTGCTCATTCTGACTTGCCAGAGTGTGGCCTGTAGACAAAGTCCAGGCACACTGAGAGGGCATTTGCAGAAAGGTGAGCTGTCCGGAGAATAAGTTGAAGCCATTGGCAACTTGTTCTGTGTGCAGTCAGGGCCCCCAATGGGATCCAAAATAGCTATACATATAGAAAAAGACAGAAAAGTAAAAAGCGGTGAATAATGTGGAACCAATACTGAAAAAGACAAACATGCCAGAGTGTGGATGTTTTGGATGTACATAAATGGCACACACAAGAAAAAAAAAAGAAAGTGAATAAATGGTGTTGTGTAGCTGAGAAAGTGCAGCAGTACGGAAGGTGTATTATGAATGCTTTGATGCACAAAAATCTAAGACTATGACCAGCACATGACTGCTACCGCCCCACTTCTGTATAACCAGAGACCCAGACAAGACAGATGGACTTGAAAACATTGTGGTCAGCCAAACCCAGACTGGAGAGATACTTTTGTGAACTGTGTTACCAGACGACCTAAGCGAATTACACTGAATCGTGTCCAGACAAGATCACATGTACAGTCATGGCCAAAAGTTTTGAGAATGACACAAATATTATATTTTCACATGATCTGCTGCCCTCTGGTTTTTATGTGTGTTTGACAGATGTTTTTATCACAGACAGAAATATAATTGCAAACATATGAGTAACAAAAGCTTATATTGACAGTTAGAATGAGTTAATGCAGCAAGTCAATATTTGCAGTGATCTGGGGAGTTTCCAGGCCATGGACCCAAAATCTCTATGTTTTGTTCCCTGAGCCATTTAGTTATCACCTTTGCTTTATGGCAAAGTGCTCCATCATGCTGGAAAAGGCATTGTTAATCGCCAAACTGCTCTTGGAGGGTTGGGAGAAGTTGCTCTTGGAGGACATTCTGGTACCATTCTTTATTCATGGCTGTGTTTTTAGGCAAGACTGTGAGAGAGCCAATTCCCTTGGCTGAGAAGCAACCCCACACATGAATGGTTTCAGGATGCTTAACAGTTGGCATGAGACAAGACTGGGGTAGCGCTCACCTTGTCTTCTCCGAATGAGGCATTTTCCTGATGTCCCAAACAATCGAAAAGGGGATTCATCAGAGAAAATAACTTTACCCCAGTCCTCAGCAGTCCACTGCCTGTACCTTTTGCAGAATATCAGTCTGTCCATGATGTTTTTTCTGGAGAGAAGTGGCTTCTTTGCTGCCCTCCTTGAGACCAGGCCTTGCTCCAAGAGTCTCCGCCTCACAGTGCGTGCAGATGCACTCACACCTGCCTGCTGCCATTCCTGAGCAAGCTCTGCACTGCTGGTAGCCCGATCCCGCAGCTGAAACACTTTTAAGAGACGGTCCTGGCGCTTGCTGGTCTTTCTTGGGCACCCTGGAGCCTTTTTGGCAACAATGGAACCTCTCTCCTTGAAGTTCTTGATGATGCGATAGATTGTTGACTGGGGTGCAATCTTTCTAGCTGCGATACTCTTCCCTGTTAGGCCATTTTTGTGCATTGCAATGATGACTGCACGTGTTTCTTTAGAGATAACCATGGTTAACAGAAGAGAAACAATGATGCCAAGCACCAGCCTCCTTTTAAAGTGTCCAGTGGTGTCATTCTTACTTAATCATGACAGATTGATCTCCAGCCATGTCCTCATCAACACCCACACCTGTGTTAATGGAGCAATCACTGAAAAGAGGTTAGCTGGTCCTTTTAAGGCAGGGCTGCAATGATGTTGAAATGTGTTTTGGGGGATAAAGTTCATTTTCTAGCTAAATATTGACTTTGCAAGTAATTGCTGTTAAGCTGATCACTCTTTATAACATTCTGGAGTATATGCAAATTGGCATTAGAAAAAGTGAAGCAGTAGACTTTGTAAAAATTAATATTTGTGTCATTCTCAAAACTTTTGTCCATGACTGTAGTGACTAGTGTTGAGCGATACTGCTCGATATCTAAAAATATCGGATCGGAATGGTATCGCCGATATCACTAAATATCGCCGATATCCGATTCCGATACCGGAAGTCCCATGTAAGTCTATGGGAACAAAATATCGCAACTAAAAAAAAAACTTTATTTCCTTGTAAACACTAAATATACACACATAGAATACATATATATATATATATATACATGTCATTGTGACATATATATATATACATATATGTATAGTTTATACACTTCTACATAGTAAAATATCCTCTGATTCAATTGCCGGGTAAAGCCGGCTTCTGTGAAAAGACAGAAGCACCCGACATGAAATGACACTTGGTGTACATAGGGTTAACCATGTCTTTTCATGTCGTTTGCAATCTGATTTGCACAAACAATTACATCAGTCTATGTGTGCAAAATTTCACACCTGTAGGGGTTAATTAAAGGTCTAAATTCGTTGTAAAAAAAACGGACTTTTTTGCTACGAATTTACACCTTTAATTAACCCCTACAGGTGTGAAATTTTGCACACTTACACTCATGTAATTGTTTGTGCAAATCAGATATCAAACTACATGAAAAGACATGGTTAACTCTATGTAAACCAAGTGTCATTTCATGTCGGGTTCTGCATTTTCACAAAAGCCGGCAATTGAATTAGCGGCTATTATACTATATAGAAGTGTATGAACTATAAATATAAATATATATATATATATATATGTGTCACAAATTTAATGACATGTATATATATATATGAGGTGTAAAATTGCTGAAAAAAAATGCGTGGGCTCCCGCCCTATTTTCGCAACCAGACAGACAAAGCCAGTGAGTGGGGGCAGATAATAATAGCCCAGAGAGGGACCATTATTTTTGGGCACCCCCCCGGCTACTAACATCTGCCCCCAGACACCCCAGAAAGGGCAAATCTCTAATTAGATTTGCCCTTTCTGGCACTTTGCCCGTCTATTCCCATTGCCCTGTAGCGGTGGCGAATGGGTTAATAAGGGGTTAAAATGACCTTGCAATTGAAAGGTCACTTTAAGCCAGGTTAATAATTGAGAGCTGTCAATTAGACAACTATCAATTATTAATCCTATTGTATGAAAGAAAAATCAAACACACACTTTAATAAAAAAGAAGTTTAATGAAATAATCACACAGTTTTTGACCATATTATATTTTCCTGCTAAAACCATTTCCTGTAATAAAAATAAAATAATAAAGCAAAATTATTCTTACCAATCCGATGTACAGTCAGGTCCCACGGTGTAATCCTTCAGAAAGGGTTAATGTTTACTGCAGGGACCGCAGCTAATGCTGCAGCCTCACAGTAAACCCCCAAATGAATGAGTTCCTCTCCTGGCTGACAGGAGAGGAAGTGGAAAGCTTAATTGATTGCTTTCCACTTTCACTTCAGGTCAGCCAGGGACACAATCAGTGACGTCAGAGGGAACTGGTTAACAAAAATAGGGGATCCCCTCGAAAAAAATTGGCGTGGGGTCCCCCCTATTTTTGTTAACCAGCCAGATGAAGCAGACCGCTGAGGCCTGGATTTTCAGGCTGTTAAGGAGCCAAGATCCATGTACCTTGCCAGCCTGATAATACCAGGCCACAGCAGTCTGCATATCTTGGCTGATTAACAAAAATAGGGGATCCCCTCGAAAAAAATTGGCGTGGGGTCCCCCCTATTTTTGTTAACCAGCCAGATGAAGCAGACCGCTGAGGCCTGGTTTTTCAGGCTGGTAAGGATCCAATATCCAAGGACCTTGCAAGCCTAATAATACCAGGCCACAGCAGTCTGCTTAGCTTGGCTGGTTAACAAAAATAGGGGATCCCCTCGAAAAAAAAACGGCGTAGGGGTCCCCCTATTTTTGTTAACCAGCAAAGTAAAATGCAGACTGCTGCGGCCTGGTATTAAAAGACTGTCAAGGCCCATGGATTTTGGCCCTCAACAGCCTGATAATACCAGGCTACAGCAGCCCCACATTTGGCGCATCAAAAGATGTGCCAATTGTGGCACTTTACCCGGCTCTTCCCACTTGCCCTGTAGCGGTGGCAAGCGGGGTAATAAGGGGTTAATGTCACCGTTGATTGCACGGTGACAATAAGCCCGGTTAATAATAGAGAGGTGTCAATAAGACACCGATCCATTATTAATCCCAAAGTTATTAAATGCATAAAAAAAAGACAAAGCAAGAAAAAAGTCTTTTAATGAAATAAAAGAGACAACACAGTTTTCATTTCTTTTAATATACTCTCATTCCTGCGACGCCATCGATCTCCTGTAAAAAAAGAAAAAAAACAAACCAACAGTATACCACCTGTCCGACGTAGTCCATAGTAACGACTGTCCCACGACGATCCAGCTCTGCTACATCGCAATGACAGGCAGAGTCTGTCATCGCGACGCAGCACAGCTGATTACCTGCTTCCCCGGCGGTGACGTCATCGGACTGACTGCTTTACGGCCGGGATTACCCAGCAGTCACTGCAGTTATCGCGAGAAACTGCATGTGACCGCCGGGGAAAGATGATGGCGGCCATGAAGCAGTCCAGGCCGTGACCGCCGGAGATCTTCTGCCAGGTAAGTGCCGCTGACTCCTGACAGACCCGACCGACGGACACTGACAGTGACAGACCCGACCGACGGACACAGACAGTGACAGTGACAATCCCGATTCCGGTATCCGATATGACGAAAATATCGGTATTCGGAATCGAAAGCCCGATACAGCTAATATCGGCCGATACCCGATATTTGCAGTATCGTATCGCTCAACACTAGTAGTGACAGAAGAAGCTGACACAGAAGTGTGGAGTTTGACTTTTGAGGAGGAAGGTGACAGTAGCACTGAGAGTGAGGAAGGTATAGGACATCATGTCACACCTACCGAACATCCGGTAACCTCCACCACCAGACAACCATCCACATCAGGACCAATGTGGGTGACTTGAGTAATGCAGACACAGGAGCATTATCACTGGAGCCCCTCTGACCAGGTAGCTATGTTGAAAAAGTTGCCTAACCCTGAGACCCCTCCATTCCCATTTTAAAGACAAAAAAATACAATACAACGGAAGTATAAGTGCAGTTGGGCAGACCTAAAGAGTTTGGTGACTGCAAAGGCATGTGATGTACTAGGACACATAATTATGATTCATACAGATATGACAAGTGACACTAAACTGACTGATTTTTCACCTCCTTTGCCTTCAGACTAGGAAACTGGCAACCCATTGACAAATGTTTGCCCTGCTCTTGTCCCCTCAGGACCTGGTCCTACCTTGATGACGACCATAACAATACTGGGGGGAAAGAGGCAACATTTTTGACTGACACTGGGGCAGATGGGACTGTGGTGCACAAAGACTTGATAACACATGACATGATTATTAACCAGACGGTGGAATGTGTGGGGGTAGAGGGACTGGTAACTGAAGCTCATATGACTAAATAGATAAAACTAAAATTACAAGATAGCCAAGATGTGCTTACAAAGCTTATTGCTAGTGAGAATACTCCTATGAATTTGCTGGGAGCAGATGTGTTGAGTGCTATCCAGGCCACCACACAATACTCTCCTGAGTCACAAGTCCCCTCTTAGATAAGTACTTGTGTAAGCTTGCAGCAATGGTGTATATGGTAAAAGCAGTGAAAGTAGCACTCAATACCAGAATATCTGAGGTGCCAGACACCATTTGAGCAAAGGGAAAAACTGATGTGGGTCAGCTCCCTATCCCTCCAGTCATGATTAAATTAAAAGAGGGAACCACTACTCTTGGTTAAAACAATACCCCATAAGCCTAGCTGAATCAATTTTGGTGGCCATCTTGACTGTCAGTATATTTTTGACTTCATTCGTGAAGGGAGACAGTACTGTTGGACAGTTCTCCCTCAAGTAGGAATGACCACCTGTCTATGGTCAGACAGCTCAAACTTGAATGTGCTCTACTAATTCTTGAATATGTCCCCCTCAAAAGATGTAATGTTCTGAATCCAGCCACCATTCTGCCTGTGGATTCAGAAAAGGGGGAATTGGTGACAGTATAAGCAAGTGAGGAAGAGTACTCTGACATGATGCGCAAAAATGACTGCATAGAACTGATGAGTCAGGAGACAGTGGGTTTTGCACATGTTCATAATAAACCTGTTCCTAATGCAAATTTTGAGCTAAATGACTCCAGACCACCACCAGGGGTGGGATTCAGCCGGTTCTCCCCGGTTCGATGGAACCGGTTGTTCAAAAAGCAGCCGGTTCCCCGAACCGGGGAGAATCAGAGCGGCGATCCGGTACCATGAGCGTAAGTGTGCGCAGTGCACGGAGCTGCTGTCTCTCCAGAGGAGCTCCTTCCTTCCTTCCCTCCTGGCCGCAGCAACTGTAGTTTCACTTTCTGCCCTGCGGGCTCTGGTTCTCTCAGCCACACTGGGTCCTAGTGCCCTCTGTGTGCAGACACTGGACACTTCCTGCTCCTGCCTCAGCCACTGCCTGCAAGCTTCATGGTAAGAGGGGATGGAATTTATTAAATTCATTCTGCTCAGGCATGTCATGGTCACTGTGGGGGAATGTGAGAGGATGGGGGTATTGTGGGGGAGGGGTACAGGGCACTGGGGTGAATGTAAGAGGATGGGGTATTGTGGGGGATAGGGCACTGGGGGGGTTAATGTGAGAGGATGGGGTATTGTGGGGGAGGGGTACAGGGCACTGTGGTAAATGTAAGAGTATGGGGTATTGTGGGGGCTAGGGCACTGGGGGGTTAATGTGAGAGGATGGGGATATTGTGGGGGCTGGCGCACAGGGGTTGATGTGAGAGGATGGGTATTGTGAGGGAAGGTGGACAGGTCACTGGGGTTGAATGTAAGAGGATGGGGGTATTGTGGGGAGGGGCAACAGAGCACTGAGGAGTGCATGTGAGAGGATGGGGGTATTGTGGGGTCAGTGGGACAGAACACTAAGGGGTGCATGTGAGACTATGGGCTGTTGGGGTGTTGGTGGGGGACAGGGGAGGTAGGGGGCTTTTTTTTTTACTTGTGAGCTCCTTAATACTTTAATAATAGATTAATATTTCAGTATTATTATAACAAGGGCATCGACAGACGGCCATATAACTCATGCGAGGATCGCACTGCAATCCTCGGACTTGCTGGTACCGCTCCTGACATGAGCGCGACTGCCATGTATAATATATGGTATATACAGCGTAGTGTCGCATACACTGCTGTATTATACAATATACAACAGTTCTAATGCTCCATACCTAATATGCAGGATAATGTACTGTGTATATGATGTAACGTGTATAAGATGCGACATTGGCTTGCCCCCCCTAGTTTTGATCCTGGGTACGCCCATGTCCGGTACTATTTTGCAGCCAGCTTGCAGCGCCGCAACACACCGCCAGCCCCGGCCCCCGCGGACTGATCTCTGCAGTGCGGCGATTGGGTAGCGGCGCGGCCATCTTCTTTAGTCACGAGGCGGAGCCGGAGAGGAGAGAAGTACTGTGTGAGCTGAGCTGTGGCGCTGCCTGGGCCCTGGAGTGGAGCTGGAGGAGTGTGTCTGTGTGGACTGAGGTGGTCTGACCGGCGTCTATCTATGATAGATAGACGCCGGTCAGAGTAGTAAGGCCTCCATGGAAGAGCAGTTCTTCTAGCCCCCTGCGTTGTCTTCTTCTCTGGAGAGCTTGAGGTCTATGCTCAGAGCTGTCTGTAGGGCACAGCTGTAGAAAGCCACCCAGCTGGAGACAGACCACCAGCTCCCAGATCCTGGTGCCTTCTTAGACATTATTACCGAGAAGCTTGCAATCCACTAGTATGTACCCAGGTGTATAGAGTCACATTTACATCCTGCGGCTTTTTATACGGTCTACTTTATAAAGATGACAGTAATACCTATATCGTACCTTAGGTACTGTACATGCAGTGGTGGTGGGGAAACTGTAAGTCCCAGCATTGTATATTGGCATCTGATCTATAGAGATTACTGCAGGTAATACAATAAATATGTTCTATTATTACAATCACTAGTATAAGTCCCAGCATCTCCCCATTTGTCTAGATATTAGACACACGTTTATTATTCAGATATTATGTAGTATCGACTTTAGGCTGATCCAAACAATCGTATTTTTGGTCAGAAGAAAAAATGGCAGCACGCACGAGTTGCATCCGATTATGGGATCGCACTCAGCCAGGCAAATCAGTGAGTCCGTGAAAAAAAAAATCAGACTGCACTCAGATGACATCTGAGTGCAGTCTGATTTTCACAGCTTTACAGAATGAAGAAGATGGGGAACTTTTTTTTCCACCTTCTCCACATCCTCGAAAATCGGAGCACGCTGTGAGCACACTCTGATCAAACTCCGATCAGAGTGTGATTAGCTTAATCGGAACGATTTTCTCGGATGAGACAAAATACTGTCGTGTGACCCTATCCTTAGAGAAATAAATACATTATTATTATTATTGATGAGCAAATGTGCTTGTTTGTTAGGCAATCCCTGCATGTGTTGCGGGTGTCGAACAGCCATGAGACATGCAACCGCGGGGACTGGAACATATTTTTTGAGCATGCAGAAGACATTCGGTTAGAACCCGAGCATGCTCAGATAACACCTTATCCGAGTACGTTCACTCATCACTAATTATTGTATATTGTATTTCTGGATAGAAGGTAGAACTGTAAGTCCCAGCTACATAATACTATAGTTTAATCTTCAGTTCAGTCTGAGACTAGAAAGAGACTTCTTAATCAGAATGTAGTGCACAGCCTGGCCAGCCGGTCAGTCAAGTGAGACAGCTGCATAGAAATATATATATAGAAATATATGCAGCTGTCACACTCGGGTCAGGAGAGCCGCTGGCCAGAATGTGCACTGTTCTGATCTCATTCCAATTTATTGTTTTTCAACTCACTGAGCCCCTACTTATATGTTTGAGGAAAAGGTGCGTGTAAATGGGTGTGGCTTTAAAAATGGGTGTGGTTTAAAATGGGTGTGGTTTTCGGACGCACAAACACAGAACCTGTTGTTAAAAATTTGAATCCCACCCCTGCATACAACTACCCAAAGTAGGAGTGTATGAATATGTTCTAGTATGCGTAGATCTCTTCTCTGAGTGGTCAGATTCACATTTGGTAAAATGTGCTAATGCTAAAATGACACTTAAACTAAATAATTCAAAAGACCATGACAGAGACAGGAAAGAACTGGATAGATTGCTTGTCTCTTGCACTCTATTCAGTCAGACACACTCCAAATAGAAGGACTTGTCTCCTTTTGATGTCTTGTATGGTAGTGCTCCAAAGACGGGTCTGTACTTCCCACAAGTACTACAGATGCAACACGGTTCTATAACAGCCTATGTCCAGACCTTCAGAAAAGAATAAATGTGGTGCATAAACATGTGTTCTCAACCATTCCAGATCCTAATGTCAGTGTAGATGTTAGAACCCTCTTGTTAGGTTTTTTTTCAGTTTGCTGGTCACATGACCTTTTTTCCCTATTTAGTCTGGCTCTGCCCTTCTGGCTTTGCTGGACTTCATTGTATTGTCTACTCTTAAGCTAGCCAGGTGCTTAGGTGCCTTTCTCAGTCAGTTTTGCTTGATCTTAGGATCTCTAAGTAATTTGTTTTCTGTTTATTTACCCCTGCTACATCTTCTGTTAGGAGGTGCCCACCTTTTCTCCCAGTCCCTAGATCTTGTAGGGATTCCATCCTCGCATCTATAGGTCTTCGTTCAGACTAGCTGAGGACTTTAGCGGGTCTGGTCGCAGGATCTGCTTCCACGTTACATCGTAGGGATCCAGCTTAGTTCTATTGTAGGGACAGAACTCCCATCTTTCCTTAGTGCTTGTAGCAGATCATAACAGTAAGTCCAGCCCAAAAAAAAAAAAAAAAAAAAATCTCTAAGGAAAGATTTTCTGTTTCCATCATGGTGTCGGTTCAGGATTTGGGTCAACGCCTGCAGGGACTCTCTCTGGAGGTGGCTGAGATCCAGCAACACGTGAGTAGTTGTTCTGGAGCACATTTCATGGAGCCAAAGGTACGTTTGCCTGATTTATTTTTTGGTGAACAACAAGATTTTTTTTCTTTTAAAAATGCTTGCTTGTTGTATTTTCGTTTGAGACCCAGATCCTCTGGTGATGAATCTCAGCGCATAGGGTTCATAATGTCACTTTTGCGCAAAGAACCTCAGGACTGGGCCTTTTCTCTGCAACTTAGTGATCCATGCTTTAGATCAGTGGATAGTTTTTTTTCTGCTTTGGGGTTATCGTATGACGATCCTGATCGTGTTTCATCAGCTGAGACAGAATTGAGACGTTTGAGACAGGGATCAGGTAATGTGGAAAAATATTGTACTCACTTCCGTCGGTGGTCTACCCAGGTGGGGTGGAACGATTCAGCTTTGAAAAGTTTATTTCTTGCAGGGCTAAGTGAAAGGGTTAAAGATTTGCTGATTGCTTATCCTATACCTGGTAACTTGCAAGAGGCTATGCAATTAGCCATAAGGGTGGATAGGAGACTGCGTGCAAGGGTTAATGAAAGTAAATCCTCTGACATGTCAGCTCCTGGTCTTGAGAGGGTTTGCACTGACTTTGGGGAGCCTATGGAGATTGGAGCGATGGCACCTCACTCTTGGGAAAAAGACCGCAGATTTGCTGAAGGTTTGTGCTTCTATTGTGGCAAGTCTAAGCATTTTATTAGGAACTGTGCTCTTCGAATGAATAAAAAAAAAAAATGAGGTCAGTTTCGCCCGTATAGCTTGTTTAAACAATAAAGGTGTCTTTCTTTCTGCTACCACTGCTGTTGAGGAGGAATTAATGGAGTTTCGGGTATTTGTGGATTGTGGTTCTACTCTCAATGTGATTGATGGGAAATTTTTGGAAAAACTAAAATTAAAACCCAAACTTCTGTCTTCCCTATTAATGTGGTATCTGTGGATGGTTCTCTTTTGAAAAATGTTACTCACCATATCTGTGAATTTCCTCTTACTATTAATGGTGTTCATCAAGAGAATTTGGATTTGGTAGTTTTGAATAATTTGCCCTCACCGGTGATTTTGGGGTTACCTTGGTTAAAATTGCACAATCCGGTACTGGATTGGTCTACCAATGAAATTAAGTCCTGGAGTCCTAATTGTTATGACAAGTGTTGTAATGGGCGTATTGCTGCGGTAGTTAAGGGGGAGTTACCTGCACCTATTCAGGATTTTTGGAAAGTTTTTTCTGTTAAGGAATCGCAGGTATTGCCTCCTCATAGAGATTATGATTGTGCAATTGAATTTGTCCCTGGAGCAACTCTTCCTAAAAGCCGTTTATTTAACCCCTTCATGACCCAGCTATTTTGACCTTAAAGACCTTGCCATTTTTTTGCAATTCTGACCAGTGTCCCTTTATGAGGTAATAACTCAGGAACGCTTCAACGGATCCTAGCGATTCTGAGAATGTTTTTTCGTGACATATTGGGCTTCATGTTAGTGGTAAATTTAGGTCGATAATTTTTGCGTTTATTTGTGAAAAAAATGGAAATTTGGCGAAAATTTTGAAAATTTGTAATTTTCAAATTTTTAATTTTTATTCTGATAAACCAGAGAGTTATGTGACACAAAATAGTTAATAAATAACATTTCCCACATGTCTACTTTACATCAGCACAATTTTGGGAACAACATTTTTTTTTGTTAGGAAGTTATAAGGGTTAAAAGTTGACCAGCGATTTCTCATTTTTACAGCAAAATTTACAAAACCATTTTTTTAGGGACCACCTCACATTTGAAGTCACTTTGAGGGGTCTATATGGCAGAAAATACCCAAAAGTGACACCTTTATATAAACTGCACCCCTCAAGCTACTCAAAACTGCATTCAAGAAGATTATTAACCCTTCAGGTGCTTCACAGGAACTAAAGCAACGTGGAAGAAAAAAATGGACATTTTAATTTTTCCAACAAAAATTTTTCTTTTAGCATCAATTTTTTCATTTTTACATGGGCAACAGGATAAAATGGATCCTAAAATTTGTTGGGCAATTTCTCCTGAGTACACAGATACCTCATATGTGGTCATAAACCACTGTTTGGGCGCACTGCAGGGCTCAGAAGAGAAGGAGCGCCATTTGACTTTTTGAATGGAAAATATGCTGGAATATTTAGCAGTTGCCATGTTGCATTTTGAGAGTCCCTGTGTGCCTAAACATTGGAGCTCCCCCACAAGTGACCCCATTTTGGAAACTAGACCCCTAAGGAACTTATATAGATGCATAGTGATCACTTTGAACCCCCAGGTGCTTCACAAATTGATCTGTAAAAAAAGAAAGTACTTTTTTTTCACAAAAAATTTCTTTTAGCCTCAGTTTTTACATTTTCACATGGGCAACAGTATAAATTTTATCTAAAACTTGTTGGGCAATTTCTCCTGAGTACACAGATACCTCATATGTGGTCATAAACCACTGTTTTGGCGCACGGCAGGGCTCAGAAGGGAAGGAGCACCATTTGACTTTTTGAATGGAAAATATGCTGGAATATTTAGCGGTTGCCATGTCGCATTTGGAGAGTCCCTGTGTGCCTAAACATTGGAGCTCCCCCACAAGTGACACCATTTTGGAAACTAGACCCCCTAAGGAACTTATCTAGATGCATAGTGAGTAGTTTGAACCCCCAGGTGCTTCACAAATTGATCCGTAAAAAAAAGAAAGTACTTTTTTTTCACAAAAATTTTCTTTTAGCCTCAGTTTTTTCATTTTCACATGGGCAACAGTATAAATTGGATCTAAAATTTGTTGGGCAATTTCTCCTGAGTACACAGATACCTCATATGTGGTCATAAATCACTGTTTTGGCGCACGGCAGGGCTCAGAAGGGAAGGAGCGCCATTTGACTTTTTGAATGGAAAATATGCTGGAATATTTAGCGGTTGCCATGTCGCATTTGGAGAGTCCCTGTGTGCCTAAACATTGGAGCTCCCCCACAAGTGACCCCATTTTGGAAACTAGACCCCCTAAGGAACTTATCTAGATGCATAGTGAGCACTTTGAACCCCTAGGTGCTTCACAAATTGATCTGTAAAAAAAAGAAAGTACTTTTTTTTCACAAAAATTTTCTTTTAGCCTCAGTTTTTTTCATTTTCACATGAGTAACAGTATAAATTGGATCCTAAAATTTGTTGGGCAATTTCTCCTGAGTACACAGATACCTCATATGTGGTCATAAACCACTGTTTGGGCGCACGGCAGGGCTCAGAAGGGAAGGAGCGCCATTTGACTTTTTGAATGGAAAATATGCTGGAATATTTAGTGGTTGCCATGTCGCATTTGGAGAGTTCCTGTGTGCCTAAACATTGGAGCTCCCCCACAAGTGACCCCATTTTGGAAACTAGACGCCCTAAGGAACTTATCTAGATGCATAGTGAGCACTTTGAACCCCAGGTGCTTCACAAAAGTTTATAACGCAGAGCCGTGAAAATAAGAAATCATTTTTTTTTCTCAAAAAATGATTTTTTTAGCCCACTATTTTTTATTTTCACAATGGTTACAGGAGAAATTGGACCCCAAAAGTTGTTGTCCAGTTTGTCCTGAGTATGCTAGTACCCCATATGTGGGGGGGAACCACTGTTTGGGCACACGTCAGGGCTCGGAAGGATGTAGTGACGCTTTGAAATGCCGACTTGATGGAATGGTCTGCGGCCATCTTGTTACATTTGCAGAGCCCCTGATGTGCCTAAACAGTAGAAACTGACCCCATTTTGGAAACTAGACCCCGCAAAGAACTTATCTAGATGTGTGGTGAGCACTTTAAACCCCCAAGGGCTACACAGAAGTTTATAACGCCCGGGCATGAAAATAAAAAAATCATATTTTTTCCACAATCAGGATCTTTTAGTCCCCAATTTTTTTATTTTCCCAAGGGTAACATGAGAAATTAGACCCCAAAAGTTGTTGTCCAATTTGTCTTGAGTATGCTGATATCCCATATGTGGGAGAAAACTACTGTATGGGCACACGTCGGGGCTCGGATGGGAAGTAGTGATATTTTGAAATGCCCACTTGATGGAATGGTCTTCGGGCGTCATGTTACGTTTGCAGAGTCCCTGATGTGCCTAAACAGTAGAAACTCCCCACAAGTGACCCCATTTTGGAAACTAGATCCCCAAGGAACTCCTATAGATGTGTGGTAAGCACTTTGAATCTCCAAGTCCTTCACAGAAGTTTATAACGCAGAGCCGTGAAAATATAAAATCATTTTTTTTCCACAAAAATAATTTTTTAGTCCCCAATTTTTTTTCCCAATGTTAACAGGAGAAATTAGAACCCCCAAAGTTGTTGTGCAATTTTTCCCGAGTACGCTGATACCCCATATGTAGGGATAAACCACTGTTTGGGCATACGTCGGGGCTTGGAATAAAGGGAGCACTGTTTGACTTTTTGAACGCAAAATTTGCAGGAATCAATGGTGGCGCCATGTCGCGTATAGAGACCCCCTGATGTGCCTAAATAGTGGAAACCCCTCAATTCTAACTCCAACCCTAACCCCAACACACCCCTAACCCCAACCCTAACCCCTACACACACCTAACCCTAATACAAACCCTAACCATAACCCTAACCCCAACACACCCCTAACCCTAATCCCAACTCTAACCATAAACCTAACCACAAGCCTAACCCTAATTCCAACCCTAACCCAAGTTCCAACCCTAACCCAAATTCCAACCCTAACCCTAATTCTAACCTTAACCCTAATTCTAACCCTAATGCTAACCCTAACCCTAGTTCTAACCCTAAGGCTGGGTTCATATTGCGTTTTACCAGCCCGTTCAACATGTAGCATTGACCGGCTGGTAACGGTATAGCATAACGCGATCGCGTTGTGCTATACCCGCTAGCGCAGATGAATCAGCAGATGATTCATCTGTGCTAGCGGTGACGGAGCCCAGACACTGCAGCCCGTGTCCGAGGCTCCGTCACTGAATGACGGCACGTCGCGAACGCATGCCGCTTTACGGCAAGCGTTGCGATGCGCACACAAGTGGGGTGAATGGCAGCATTAACGGACTGCGTTACACCGCGTTATACCGCGGTGAAACGCAGTCCATCTAACGGACTGCCATAATGCAATATGAACCCAGCCTAACCCTGAGGCCCCGTGCACACGTTGCGGATTCACTTGCGGATTTTTCTTAAATCCGCAGGTAAAATGACCTGCGTTTTACCTGCGGATTTGCTGCGGTTTTTCCCTGCAGTTTTACACCTATAATGGAATAGATGTAAAACCGCTGCGGAATCCGCACAAAGAATTGACATGCTGCGGATTTAAAACCAAAGCAAATCCGCATGTGCACAGCGTTTTTTTAACCATTTATTTGCATTTTACTGTACATGGTTTCTGGATCTGCTGTGGATCCGCAGCGCCAAATCCGCTGCGGATCCGCAGCAAAATCTCCGCTGCGGATCTGCAGCAAAATCCGCCGCGGATCAGCAGCAAAATCCGCCGCGGATCAGCAGCAAAATCCGCCGCGGATCCCCAGCAAAATCCGCCGCGGATCGCAGCAAAATCCGCCGCGGATCAGCAGCAAAATCAGCCGCGGATCAGCAGCAAAATCAGCCGCGGATCAGCAGCAAAATCCACCGCGGATCAGCAGCAATATCCGCCGCGGATCAGCAGCAGGATCCGCAGCAATATCCGCCGCGGATCCGCAGCAAAATCAGCCGCGGATCCGCAGCAATATCCGCCGCGGATCCGCAGCAATATCCGCAGCAAAATCAGCCGCGGATCAGCAGCAAAATCAGCAGCAAAATCAGCCGCAGATCAGCAGCAAAATCAGCAGCAAAATCAGCCGAGGATCAGCAGCAAAATCCGCCGCGGATCAGCAGCAAACTCCGCCGCGGATCAGCAGCAAAATCCGCCGCGGATCAGCAGCAAAATCAGCCGCGGATCAGCAGCAATTTCCGCCGCGGATCAGCAGCAATATCCGCCGCGGATCCGCAGCAAAATCAGCCGCGGATCCGCAGCAAAATCAGCCGTGGATCCGCAGCAAAATCAGCCACGGATCCGCAGCAAAATCAGCCGCGGATCCACAGCAAAATCAGCCGCGGATCCGCAGCAAAATCAGCCGCGGATCAGCAGCAATATCCGCTGCGGATCGGCAGCAATATCCGGCGCGGATGAGCAGCAATATCTGCCGCGGATCCGCAGCAATATCCGCCGCGGATCTGCAGCAAAATCCGCCGCGGATCCGCAGCAAAATCAGCTGCGGATCAGCAGCAAAATCCGCTAGGAAAAAAAAAAATTCTTTATTTTATTATTTGTCCCTACCTATGACAGGGGGGGTTCATTTACTTTTTTTTATTTTGATCACTGTGACAGTTTATCACAGTGATCAAAATAATTTTTTGAACACTGGAGGGCGCACTGCGCATGCGCCGGCCGGCGGGCGCACTGCGCATGCGACTGCCATTTTCCAAGATGGCGGCGCCCATGAAGAATCCCGGGCAGCCGCCGGGACGGATCAGGGACGTCGGTGGACCGGGAGAGGTGAGTAGGGGGGGTCGGATGGTGAGGGGGGGATCGGAAGGTGGGGGCAACTGATCGCAGGAGCAGGGGAGCAGATAGTGACGGCGGTGACCGATCACTGCCATCTTTCGGTGGCAGCGGCCGATCACCGCTGTGACTCGATGTGGGGGGGTCAGATCGCAGTCTCCAGCCATGGCCGATGTTATTGCAGCATCGGCCATGGCTGGATTGTAATATTTCACCAGTTTCATTGGTGAAATATTACAAATCGCTCTGATTGGCTGTTTCACTTTTAACAGCCAATCAGAGCAATCGTAACCACGTGGGGGTTAAGCCACCCCCACTGTGGTGATGCGCAAGGGGTCCTGTGCCTGCAGGTCGGGTGACCTTTCAGTGACCCCGGTCACCCGGCCCGCAGGAACATGATATATAGCATGACGCCTACGTTGGCGTCATGGGTCGGGATGGCACAAGTTTTCATGACGCCAACGTAGGCGTCATGGGTCGGGAAGGGGTTAATCTTACCATTCCTGAGAGAAAGGCTTTGGAGGAGTACATACAGACAAGCTTGGCCGCCGGTCACATTAGGCCTTCCAAATCTCCTGTGACGGTTGGTTTTTTTTTTGTTAAAAAAAGGACGGCGGTTTACGGCCTTGTCTAGACTTTCGTGAGATTAATAAGATTACTGTACGCAATCCTTACCCACTGCCATTGATTCCTGATTTGTTTAACCAGTTAGTGGGGGCCAAGTGGTTCTCGAAAATTGATCTTCGAGGGGCATACAATTTGTTGCGCATGAAGGAGGGGGATGAATGGAAGACTGCGTTTAACACTCCACTGGGTCATTTTGAGAATCTTTGTGAGTGGTGTGCCTTTGGATACTTTGTATCATTTTTGTAGTAATTGTATAATTACACACCCCCATCCACCCATGCACCCTCTGGATCTCCCTATATGGTGAAGGTCCCTTTGGTATGTGCATAATATGTTGTTGGACATTTTCTTGGTCATTTTGAGAATCTGGTTATGCCTTTTGGGCTTTCCAGTGCTCCGGCATTTTTTCAGAATCTTATTAATGACATCCTTAGACCTTTGATCGGCAGAAGTGTGGTTGTGTATTTGGATGACATTTTGATTTATTCACCGGATTTGGAGTCTCATTGGAGGAGTGTGCGTGAAGTATTACAGTTACTGAGTGATAATTCACTTTTTGCCAAGCTAGAAAAATGTGAGTTCGCTGTACAGAGACTTAGTTTTTTGGGTTACATTGTCTCCAGTGAAGGTTTTGAGATGGACCCGTTGAAAGTGCAAGCTGTGCAGGATTGGCCTAGACCTATTGGTGTGAAATCAATACAGAGGTTTTTGGGGTTCGCCAATTATTATAGAAAATTCATTAAAAATTTTTCTGTGATTGCCAAACCACTGACCGATCTCACCAGGAAAGGTGCTGATGCGGTTCAGTGGACTACTGAGGCCATTGAGGCTTTTGTGTTGCTAAAGGAGAAGTTCAGCTCTGCTCCCATCCTTACGCAGCCTGATGTGACTAAACCATTTTTGGTTGAGGTTGATGCTTCTTCTGTGGGGGTCGGCGCGGTGTTGTCTCAAGGAAAAGACGGATGGAGTACATCCCTGTGCTTTTTTTTCAAAGAAATTTTCTGAGTCTGAACTAAATTATGATATCGGTAATCGGGAATTGTTGGCAATTAAACTCGCATTTGAACACTGGCGTCATTTTTTGGAGGGGGCGGAATTTCCCATTCAAGTCTTCACCGATCATAAAAATCTGATCTACCTTGATGCTGCCAAGCGCTTGAATACCCGTCAGGCTAGGTGGGCACTGTTTTTCTCGCGGTTTAATTTTACCGTTGCTTACATCCCAGGTACTAAAAATGTTAAAGCTGATGCTTTGTCTCGCAGCTTTTCTCCTATGGTGGGTACTGAGGAGGAGGAAAACATTTTGCAAGAGGGGGTTGTTAGTGCTGTTTTGGACTCTGTGTTGGAAGATGAGATTCTTAAAGCACAGGAGAATGCCCCATCTAACACGCCGCATGGGAGATTGTTTGTGCCTGGTACCCTGAGGAGAGATTTGTTTGTTGAATGTCATGACTCTCGGTTGGCAGGTCATCCTGGAATCTCTGAGACCAAGAGACTTGTGGGTCGCAGCTTTTGGTGGCCTGGATGGCAGAAGGAAGTCATTAAGTGGGTGCGTCAATGCACTGTGTGTGCTAGATCTAAGTCTTCTCATACTCCTGCTGCGGGGTTGCTTTGCCCTCTGGAGGTCCCTAGTGCACCTTGGACACATTTGGCTATGGACTTTATTACTGACCTTCCCCCCGCTGAGGGTTTCACTGTCATCTGGGTGGTCGTTGACCGTTTTAGCAAGATGTGTCACTTGGTTCCTTTCATCAAACTGCCCTGCGCTAAGACTCTCGCTAAGGCCTTTGTCAAGGAAATTGTCAGACTACATGGCGTTCCTACTGACATTGTTTCTGAAAGGGGACCTCAGTTTGCGGCTCGTTTTTGGCGCGCTTTTTGTGACAGGTTGGGAGTTCATTTGTCGTTTTCATCCGGATATCATCCTGAGTCTAATGGCCAGACAGAAAGGAAAAACCAGGATGTTGAGCAGTTCTTGCGTTGTTTTGTGACTGATAATCAAGAGGGGTGGTCTGAGTTTCTGCCACTTGCTGAGTTTGCTCTTAACAACCATACATCCTCTTCTGCTGGTTGTTTGCCTTTTTTTTGTTGTACTGGGGGACATCCGTCGTTTGGGTCATTTTCCAAGTTGGGATTGGCTGTACCTGAAGAGGAGAATTTTTCTGGTGATTTGGAGAGAGTTTGGACTGATGTGCGTGGTAATCTTCAGGAGGCTAACAAAAGATCCAAAGTGTATTTTGATAGAAAACGACAGGAGGTTTTGTTTGCTATTGGTGACATGGTTTGGTTGTCCTCTAGGAATCTGCACTTGAGGATTCCGTCTAAGAAATTGGGTCCCAAGTTTGTAGGGCCCTTTAAGGTGCTTCAGGTTATTAACCAATCCGCTGTTAAATTGGAGCTTCCTACTTCCTGGAAGATTAATCCGTGTTTCATGTTTCTCTCTTGAAAAAAGCTGAGGTCTCAGATGGAGACGTCTCGCCACTGTCCCCTGGTGGTGGAGGACGGGCAATAGGAGATTTCCAGCATCCTAAATTCTAGACGGTATAGAGGGAGTTTGCAGTACCTCGTCGCTTGGAAGGGTTATGGACCCGAGGATAACTCATGGGTGAGGGCGGATGATGTTTCTGCGCCTAGACTTGTCAGAGCGTTTCACAAGAAGTTTTCAGATAAGCCTAAGTCCTAGGGGATCCGGAGGATCCTCTTAGAAGGGAGGGTGTTAGAACCCTCTTGTTAGGTTTTTTTTCAGTTTGCTGGTCACATGACCTTTTTACCCTATTTAGTCTGGCTCCGCCCTTCTGGCTTTGCTGGACTTCATTGATTATCTACTCTTAAGCTAGCCGGGTGCTTAGGTGCCTTTCTCAGTCAGTTTTGCTTGATCTTAGGATCTCTAAGTAATTTGTTTTCTGTTTATTTACCCCTGCTACATCTTCTGTTAGGAGGTGTCCACCTTTTCTCCCAGTCCCTAGATCTTGTAGGGATTCCATCCTCGCATCTATAGGTCTTCGTTCAGACTAGCTGAGGACTTTAGCGGGTCTGGTCGCAGGATCTGGTTCCCCGTTACATCGTAGGGATCCAGCTTAGTTCTATTGTAGGGACAGAACTCCCATCTTTCCTTAGTGCTTGTAGCAGATCATAACAGTAGATGTGTATCAGCTGAATCCAAGTAATTGGGTAGTCATATGCAGACTCGTGAGAATGAGCCTAGATCCCTGGTTTGATGGCTAGTTCCAAGTTCAGCTGACCATATCCACCTCAGTGAAGCTTGAGGGAAAGTCCACCTGGATCCACGCCAATCACTGCAAAAAGGTCACTTCACAGCTAAGCTCCTTTAAGGTATGCCAGCTACATAGTTACTCAGAACTCTGTAATAGAACTGAGCAAGAATGAGACCTTGAATCCTTTCACGCTTTCCCAGAGATGGCAGAAAAACATCTGACGACAAATATTCTATATGAATTGGATGACAAAAGAATGTTACTCACTTTTCAACTATCCAAGGTCATTGGATTTTTTCATACATTTACAGGAATGACAATGGCATTGGATATAAATGTTTTTGTAGTTGACAAATAGCGACATATGAATAGCTATCCTTCATTGACAAAGAGTATTTTGTTATCATACAGCTTACCTAATCAGAGAACAAAAAAAGATGATGTTTTTATCATCTCTCTACATACAGGGATTGTACTCTTAATCTATGTAAACTGTAAAATTCTCCTTTGTCGATTACTTCTTTCAGATGCGATGACATTTCAGATTGCTTGCAGCTGATCACTGACCTCTTCAGTTCTTTAGAAAGATCATGGTCATGAAACTATAGAAACTTTATTTCCGTTCAGATTGAGCTTGTCATACAGAAAACCTGCTATTTATTAAACCAAATGTTTACTCAAAGCACCATTTCTTCCAATGTGAGAAATTTTTGCTATAGATTTATGAAAATTGAAAAAGTCTAGACTTTTTGTTTACGCTAAGATGGATACCATATATATTCATGTATAAGCCGACCTGTGTATAAGCCAACTCCCCTAATTTTGCCACAAAAAACTGGGAAAACTTATTGACTCGCGTATAAGCCTAGTGTGGAAAATGCAGCAGCTATTGGTAAATTAAAAAAATAAAAATAGATACCAATAAAAGTAAAATTAATTGAGACATCAGTAGGTTAAATGTTTTTGAATATCCATATTGAATCAGGAGCCCCATATAATGCTCCATACAGTCCATGATGTGCCCCATAAGATGCTCCATAAAAAAAAACGCCCCATATAATGCTGCACAAAGGTTAATAATGGCTCCATAGATTATGCCCCCATAAGGTGCTCCATAGATTATGCCCCCATAAGATGCTCCATAGATTATGCCCCCATAAGATGCTCCATAGATTATGCCCCATATGCTCCACAGATTATGCCCCATATGTTCCACAGATTATGCCCCATATGTTCCACAGATTATGCCCCATAGGTTCCACAGATTATGCCCCATAGGTTCCACAGATTATGCCCCATATGTTTCACAGATTAAGCCCCATATGTGTTAGGGTCTGCGGAACGCACCAAATATAAGATGTAGAGAGGTACGTTCGCAGCCCGGGGACCACCGTGCAGGCAGAGCCTGCTGCTAGTAAAATGGCGTAAGTAGCGAACTCTGTTATCCCTCAGAGTCGCTAAATTAAATGCCGTAGCGCGCTGTGGCAGTTAATGCGAACTCTGTTACACCACAGAGTCGCTGAAGTAAAGACGCAGAGATAGGTACTGTGTCCTGTTAACCCCACAGGGATACACAGATAACTGCTGTGCGGATAGCAGTCCGTGATCATGCAGACAGCAACGCAATCAAGCAATCTCCTCACCGGAGAAGCCAATATTCTAGGGGCTTATTTCAGCCAAGCCCTGACCACGGGCACCCAAATCTCCTCACCGGAGGTGCCGGTATTCTAGGGGCTTATTTCAGCCGAGCCCTAACCACATGCGTACCTGATCACACTGGCGCAAAGCACATAATGCAATTGATCCTAGCGCATGGCCGTGCGGTAAGGACAGCCTTTTATAGCAGCCACGAAAAAAAGACCTTCCAGGAAGGACCAATGGGAGGCTGCTTCAGAACATCAACAGCCAGAGGACCTTCCTGAAGGACCAATAGGAGTGGCAGCTGTGTCTGAGCATGTGACCCCTGATCCCCAATGGGAGATCTCGCCCTGGGCATGCTCAGACGAAGCAACAAAGGACTTAGACCTAAAGACATGTGCTCGCCGCTGACCAGTACTGGCTATAATAGCAGAACCTGTAGAGGCAGCATCAAGTCTCTGCACAGCATTAGACCGGGCGAGACGCTGGGACCGACGTCTTTGCTGAGCAGGCTCCACTGTGGCCGGAGAAGGATGGGGGACCGCAGCGGGACTGGTTCGAGACTCCCCTTGTACAGCAGCGGGAACTCGAACCCTAACAATATGCTCCACAGATTATGCCCCATATGTTCCACAGATTAAGACCCATATGCTCCACAGATTATGCCCCATAAATTCCACAGATTATGCCCCATATGCTCCACAGATTATTCCCCATATGTTCCACAGATTATGCCCCATATGCTCCACAGATTATGTCCCATAGGCTCCACAGATTAAGCCCCATATGCTCCACAGATTATACCCCATATGTTCCACAGATTATGCCCCATATGTTCCACAGATTATGCCCCATATGGTCCACAGATTATGCCCATATGCTCCACAGATTATGCCCCATAGGTTCCACAGATTATGCCCCATATGCTCCACAGATTATGCCCCATAGGTTCCACAGATTATGCCACATATGCTCCACAGATTATGCCCCATATGCTCCACAGATTATGCCCCATATGCTCCACAGATTATGCCCCATATGTTCCACATATTATGCCCCATATGTTCCACAGATTATGCCCCATATGCTCCACAGATTATGCCCCATGTGCTCCATAGTATAGGTCCCTTATGCTGCTGCTGCCACTGCAACGATAAAAAAAATGATATACTCACTCTCGTCGTTGGGGCCAGGTGCCGGTGTCCTGAGCAGGCGGGGACACCGGCGAGCTATTGGGGACAGGTGCCGGTGTCACTGCTCGCTCAGGGCCCCGGCACCTGAGATATTTACCTGTACCCGTTCCACCGCTGCGCGCCGCTGTCTTCCGGGTCCTCTTGTCAGTGAGCGCTCAGGCAAAGGGCGCAGCACGTACTAACTACGTCATCGCGCCCTTTGACCCGAACATTCACAGCTAGAGGACGCGAGGACACAGCGGCGAGCAGCAGTGGAACGGGGACAGGTAAATATCGCATATATCACCCCTCCGCCGGCGAGTCTCTGCAGCCCCTGCTCTTCTCCCGCAGCTCTTCCTTCCTACAGCGGTCACGTGGTACCGCTCATTAAAGTCATGAATATATGCATATTCATGACTTTAATGAGCGGTACCATGTGACCGCTGCAGGAAGGAGCCTGAGATCGTGGGAGAAGAAGGGGCTGCAAAGACACGCCGGCGGAGGGGTAAGTATGATCTGACACCCCCGCTCCCCCTCCCCCACCGACCCCTGGTATATGACTCGCGTATAAGCCGAGAGGGGGACTTTCAGCCTTAAAAAATGGGCTGAAAATCTCGGCTTATACGCGAGAATATACGGTAATTTAATTCTCAAATGCAAATAGGGCATAATCCATTGTAAGTCAACTCATCAATCCAAATTTTTGAAGTGTATAAGAAACTTGGATGTGTAGAGAACACACTTTATGCAAATTTCATTTCTAATCTGTTTCAAAATAAAATTCAATTCAAAACAGTGATAACCTCTGAGTTTTACTTAACCCTTTCACTCCAGAACCAGCTTTCATCTTCGTGACACGGCCATTTTTTACAATTCTGACCAGTGTGTCAATTTATATGGTTACAACTCTGGAAAGCTTCAACGTATTCCAGCAATTCTGAGATTATTTTTTCGGGACATATTGTACTTCATGATGGTGGCAAAATTTGTTTGATATAACTTACGTTTATTTCTGAACATATTGGAAATTTGGCAAAAATTTCCAATTTTCAAACTTTTAATCTCTATGCCCTTAAACCAGAGAGTTATGTCACACAAAATTGTTCATAGATAACATTTCCCACATATCTACTTTACATCAGCACAATATTTTAAACATTATGCTTTTTTGTTACAAAGTTAAGAAGGGTTAAAAGTTGATCAGCAATTTCTCATTTATGATTTACAAAACCATTTCTTTTAGGGAACACATCACATTTGAAGTGACTTTGAGGGGCCCCTATGACAGAAATTACCCAAAAGTGACACCTTTCTAAAAACTGCACACCTGAAGGTACTCAAAACCACATTCAAGTAGTTTAGTAACCCTTCAGGTGCTTCACAGGAAATAATGTAATGTGGAAGGAAAAAAATGAACATTTAACTTTTTCACACAAATCTTACTTTAGCTCCAAAATTATCATTTTTACAAAGGTAACAGAGAAAATGCACCATAAGATTTGTTGTGCGATTTATCCCAAGTATGGCAATACCACATATCTGGTGGAAAACTAGTTATGGGTGTACAGCAGGGCTTCAAAGGGAAAGCGCACCGTCTGAGTTTCGGAATGCGAAATTCCCTGGAATCATTGGCTGATGCCATATTGTGTTTGGAGGGGCCTTGATTTGCCTAAGGCTAGGTTCACACTGCGTTTAACCAGCCCGTTCAACACATAGCGTTGACGGGCTGGTAACGGAATAGCATAACGCGATCGTGTTATGCTATACCCGCCAGCGCAGTGTGCTAGCACAGATGATTTATCTGTGCTAGCGGTGACAGAGCCCAGATGCCGCAGCCCACGTCCGAGGCTCCGTCACTGAATGACGGCACGTCGCGAACCCATGCCGCTTTACGGCATGCGTCGCGATGCGCCCGACAATGGGGTTCAATGGCAGCGTTAACGGACTGCGTTACACCGCGTTATGCCACGGTGTAATGCAGTCAATCTAACGGACTGCCTAAACGCAATGTGAACCCAGCCTAAACAGTGGAAACCCCCCACAAATTACCCCATTTTGGAAACTAGACCTCCCAAGGAATTTATCTATATGTGTGGTGAGCACCTTGAACCCTCAGGGTCTTCACAGAATTTTATAATGTTGAGCCGTGATAATTAAAAAACACATTTTCCCAACATAAATGTAGTTTCAGCTACATTTTCTTTTAATTTTCAAAGGGTAACAGGAGAAAATGGATGCCAAAATTTGTTGTGCAATTTTTCCAAAGTATGCAGGTACCTCATATTTGTTGAAAAACGACTGCTTGAGTGCATGGTAGAGCTGCACAGGGAATGAGTGCTATTTTGGCTGGTATAGGATACCATGTCACATTTGAAGAGCCCCTGACAATCCAAAACAGCAGAAACCCCAAACAGGTGATCCCATTTTGTAAACTTCACCTCTCAAGGAATTCATCTAGGGGAGTAGTGAGTATGTTTAACCCTTTGGCAATTCACAAACTTGCTTAAAATTGGGCTGAGTAAATGAAATATTACTATTTTTTCAACTAAAATGTTGCGTTGACACCAAGTTTATAATTTTGAAAAGGGGTAATAGAAGAAAACAAAAAGTACAAATTGTTATCCAATTTCTCCTGAGTACACCTATTACCCCATAAGTGGTCGAAAACTACTTTGAGGCACAGCGCAAAGCTCAAAAGAGAAGGAGCGCCATATTACAATGCAGATTTTGCTGCATTGGTTTGAGTGGGCCATGTTACATTGGCAAAGCCCCTTGGGTTACAGAACAGCGCAGACCCCCATACGTGACCCCATTTTACAATCTACAACTCTTAATTAATTCATCTAGGGGTGCAGTGATCACATTGACACCACGGGTGAATCACAGAATTTTATATCATTGTGCAGTGAAGAAAAAATAATTACATTTTTAACACAAAAAAATTGTTTTAGCCCCAGATTTTATATTTTCAAACTTGGGGAAATGGGTAAAAATGGTGCCAAAATGTGTCATACAATTTCTTCTGAACATTGCAATACCCCATATGTGGCTGTACAGTACGGCTTAGCCACACAACGAGACTCAGGAGGGACGGAGCACTATTTGAATCTTGGAGAACAAATTATTATTGAATATTTTCTGGACTCCTAATACATAAATGCTAGAAGAGCTACGTCATCGCGCCCTTTGACCTGAACATTCACAGCTAGAGGACGCGAGGACACAGCGGCGAGCAGCAGTGGAACGGGGACAGGTAAATATCGCATATACTCACCCCTCTGCCGGCGCGTCTCTGCAGCACCTGCTCTTCTCCCGCAGCTCTTCCTTCCTACAGCGGTCACATGGTACCGCTCATTAAAGTCATGAATATGTGCATATTCATGACTTTAATGAGCGGTACCATGTGACCGCTGCAAGAAGGAGCCTGAGATCGTGGGAGAAGAAGGGGGCTGCAGAGACGCGCCGGCGGAAGGGTAAGTATGATCTGACACCCCCGCTCCCCCTCCCCCGCCGACCCCTGGTATATGACTCGTGTATAAGCCGAGAGGGGGACTTTCAGCCTTAAAAAATGGGCTGAAAATCTCGGCTTATACGCGAGAATATACGGTAATTTAATTCTCAAATGCAAAAAGGGCATAATCCATTGTAAGTCAACTCATCAATGCAAATTTTTGAAGTGTATAAGAAACTTGGATGTGTAGAAAACATACTTTATGCAAATGTCATTTTTATTCTGTTTCAAAATAAAAATTCAATTCAAAACAGTGATAACCTCTGAGTTTTACTTAACCCTTTCACTCCAGGACCAGCTTTCATCTTCGTGACACGGCCATTTTTTACAATTCTAACCAGTGTGTCACTTTATATGGTTACAACTCTGGAAAGCTTTTCCTTCGTTAGTGGCAATCTGCTCAATCCTTCATAGCTGTCTGTTTTTTTTCAGTATCTAATTTAGGGTATATGTATTACCCCTTTTTTTTTGACAGCTGTCTTTTATTGGGTGACACACCTCAAATTTTTTAATGCATATTATTAAAAGTTACATTTTATATATTCACTGTTGCTTTTTCTATAACTCTGGAAAGCTTCAACGTATTCCAGTGATTCTGAGATTATTTTTTCGGGACATATTGTACTTCATGATGGTGGCAAAATTTGTTTGATATAACTTACGTTTATTTCTGAACATATTGGAAATTTGGCGAAAATTTCACAATTATCAAACTTTTAATCTCTATGCCCTTAAACCAGAGAGTTATGTCACACAAAATAGTTCATAGATAACATTTCCCACATATCTACTTTACATCAGCACAATATTTTAAACATTATTCTTTTTTGTTACAAAGTTAAGAAGAGTTAAAAGTTGATCAGCAATTTCTCATTTATGATTTTTCCGTAAAATTTACAAAACCATTTCTTTTAGGGAACACATCACATTTGAAGTGACTTTGAGGGGCCCCTATGACAGAAATTACCCAAAAGTGACACCTTTCTAAAAACTGCACACCTGAAGGTACTCAAAACCACATTCAAGTAGTTTAGTAACCCTTCAGGTGCTTCACAGGAAATAATGAAATGTGGAAGGAAAAAAATGAACATTTAACTTTTTCACACAAATCTTACTTTAGCTCCAAAATTATCATTTTTACAAAGGTAACAGAGAAAATGCACCATAAGATTTGTTGTGCGATTTATCCCAAGTATGGCAATACCACATATCTGGTGGAAAACTACTTATGGGTGTACAGCAGGGCTTCAAAGGGAAAGCGCACCGTCTGAATTTTGGAATGCGAAATTCCCTGGAATCAATGGCTGATGCCATATTGTGTTTGGAGGGGCCTTGATTTGCCTAAGGCTAGGTTCACACTGCGTTTAACCAGCCCGTTTAACACATAGCGCTTTTGTTGCAGATTTGACGTAGTCATATTTTATGTATTATTTGAAGGAGAAATGCTAGAATTCTACACTTAAAAAGTTCATTTGTATTTTTTACATGCAATTGTTCAGGCTCTCCAGAAAAGCCTGTAAGATAAAACAAAAAAGCAAAACATTGTCTTTAAATGCATATTGGCCTTGACTTTTCATTAAATCAAATCTACTTTGCTTGACTTGTTAAACACAGTACAATTTCTGGGCACACACACACAAAAAAAACAGCATAAAAAAAACACAGTGTTTATGCTTGGTGGAAACATGTCCTAAAATAACCAGAGTATTGAATCATGCCACAAGTATCCCTAATCAGTAGCTTGTTCATGAAGCCTTATAGCTATAATTTAATGTTTAAGAATCCCCTTCAAAACTCAATAAAATTAATTTGTAAAGAGAAAAAAAAACTGTTTTATAAACGAGCAGAACTGAGAAAGACATTTTAAGACTCAGCAACATAGAGTAGTCCAATGAAAGGCTCAAAGAAGTGAGCAAATCAACTGTTACTTAAGTATTGAATAACTCAGCTGTACTAATATTCCAATTTCATTCATTTTAGCTAGTCAATAATATTAGTAATTGACATATTGCATACACTGAATAAATAAATCCATCTGATAATCCAGTCACGGTTAAAGAAAAGTGCAATAAGCATCAATTTAGAATAACAGGTTTTTGCTTTTAGTCTATTACAGCTAGATTTGCAATTCTTGAGCCTACAGGCACAACATCTTCGGATCCCTAAGCCCTGCTCCATCCACTTCCCACGCGTTATTACGCAGAACATTTAGCAGATTTTTGAGTTTCTTTAGAGACCAGAATATAATGCTACTGCCCTATATATTTCATCCTCCCTCGCTTAAATTTATAATAGTAGCTGCTTCTTATTCCCAAGTTAATTTTCCTTTGGCAGTGGAAGAAATAAGTTTTCTTTGCCTGCTGTGCAGAAAAAGTGCTACCTCCTAATTCCTGCCAGCCTACTGTATCTAATGATAAACCCGGTGTAGCTTTTTACATTGCCATAGCCAGTTCAGTACATTATACTGAAAAGAAGTGTTACCTATTTTTTCTGGCATTTGCAAGATGATGTGATCTGAAGAATACTGAATTACCATCTAAAAGTGATGGAAGGTAATTTGTCTACCTATTAATGGAAGAAGAGAAATAGGTGCTCGGTGTTTTAAAAACATAATTATAGTCCAACAGTTTATTCACATTAGCTGCTGGCTATTACCGTATATAATCAGCTTTGAAGAAGTAATCTTGCTGCTGAGCATACTGGTTGCACCTGTATGTCAGCGATGCTGCTGATAACGCTGTTCTACATAGTTTCAAAAGTTGTCAGGCTTCTTACAATGACAATTTTTAGGTGACTCTTGCTTTCTATGATATGAAAGAGTTTTCAATTTACTGCTACATATAATTAATGCATAAAAGTTTTAGTACTTTGAAACATTGAAACATTATTTTTTTAAAATATAAAATCGCTGAATATTTTGTTAAGCCAATTTTCTGATGTTTAGTTAGAAGAAACTTAGCAGCAATTCAAATAACTAAAACATGTCTAAACACTATTGCAAATTATAAACAGTTACAGAAATTCCACTACAAAATTTGGTCCTCATTCAGTGTCAAAATTTGGTCCTCATTCTGTTTTGCTTGTCTCTTGTACTCCTGCAGCGGATCATCTCTTAGAATTGTCCAACAGTAAAAATTGTTTCTTTTGGTTGTGTTTGAAAGGTGGCTCAAAGCGTTTCGAAAGTTACAGGCTTCCTTTGTCAGGGATGTTATAGCCTCAGTCATTAATAAATACAAGGAAAACATATACACTATCCTCCTGGTCCCAAAGAGACAAAGGGATTGGGCATTAACCATGAAGACTCTTTCTTGAGATAAGTACCAATATCTGTGGGTTTCATTTTGTATGGTAGGCTATTTCTATTTACTCTATTTATGGGTGCATCTCTAGAAAATGTTTATGTGCACCTTATCTAAATTATATGTCATGTATTTTGGAGGACATACAGTACAGACAAAAAGTTTGGACACACCTTCTCATTCAATGATTTTTCTGTAGTTTCATGACTATGAAAATTGTAGAATCACACTGAAGGCATCAAAACTATGAAGTAACACATGTGGAATTATACATTACACTTTACAAAAAAGTGTGAAACAACTGAAAATATGTCTTATATTCTAGGTTCTTCAAAGTAGCCACCTTTTGCTTTGATTACTGCTTTGCACGCAGAAAAGGTGAACGGATGGACTCTACATGCCTGGTTCCCACCGTGAAGCATCGAGGAGGTGGTGTGATGATGTGGGGGTGCTTTGCTGGTGACACCGTTGGGGATTTATTCAAAATCGAAGGCATACTGAACCAGCATGGCTACCACAGAATCTTGCAGCAGCATGCTATTCCATCCGGTTTGCGTTTAGTTGGACCATCATTTATTTTTCAACAGGACAATGACCCCAAACACACCTCCAGGCTGTGTAAGGGCTATTTGACCAAGAAGGAGAGTGTTGGGGTGCTACGCCAGATGACCTGGCCTCCACAGTCACCAGACCTGAACCCAATCGAAATGGTTTGGGGTGAGCTGGACCACTCACCGCTTCAATTTGGAATAAATCCCCAACAGTGTCACCAGAAAAGCACCCCCACATCATCACACCACCTCCTCCATGCTTCACGGTGGGAACCAGGCATGTAGAGTCCATCCGTTTACCTTTTCTGCGTGCAAAGCAGTAATCAAAGCAAAAGGTGGCTACTTTGAAGAACCTAGAATATAAGACTTATTTTCAGTTGTTTCACACTTTTTTGTAAAGTGTAATGTATAATTCCACATGTGTTACTTCATAGTTTTGATGCCTTCAGTGTGATTCTACAATTTTCATAGTCATGAAAATACAGAAAAATCATTGAATGAGAAGGTGTGTCCAAACTTTTGGTCTGTACTGTATGTATGTTATGACTAGAGTTGAGCGAAACAGGTCGGTCAGATTCATAAGTCGCCGATTTTCGCCAAAGTCGACCATAGCGTAAAGTCGGCCATGCGGTTGTCGACCCGAGCGCTAAAGTTGGTTTTCCCAGAATGCTTGCAGGCGCCTTTTCTCAGCCAATGAACAAGGATGTACACTGTGGGCAACGAGATGACATGGGCAGCATCCACCACCATCTTAGAAAAGGGCATTGCAGTGATTGGCTTGCTTTGGGGGCGTCATAGTGTCTATAAAAGCCCTGACCGCCGACAGCCATTTTACTTCTGCTGATCTCAACAGTAGGGAGAGGCTGCTGATGCTGTTTATCAGTAGGGAGAGAGTTAGGGCTGGAAAGAGAAGTTCTTATGTGCTTGTGCTGATAGCATTTGTGCTGTACAGATAGTGTGCAGTGACAGGGGAGGATTTTCTTGTGTGCAGCAGCGCTGGTTATTAGGCTGCCTGCCAGTGACAGGGGAGAATTTTCTTGTGTGCAGCAGTGCTGGTTATTAGGCTGCTTGCTAGCTGTATTGCTGTGTGTACACTGCTGTGCAGACTGCTTTTTACACAGCAGTAATACTTTTATTCTTTTTTTCTGCACAGTTACCGAGCGTTCATTTTTTTCCCACACCGTATAGAGCTGTATGCTCCTCACACAATACCGTGTACAGGCTGGTATTATGGACAAATACATGTTGACTATCTGTGTGTGACTCCGGAAATATATACGGAGATTTACAATTTCACCTACACTGCATACAGCTGTATGCTTCTGATACAGTACCCTTTTTCTGCTTTTTATTTTCTGGTCTAATCCATACTGAGCCTGATAGCGTCTGTGTGTGACTCCTGAAATATATACGGAGATTGAAATTTTCCCCAATACTATATACACCTGGTATCTTCTGATACAGTACCCTTTTTCTGCTTTTTATATTCTGGTCTAATCCATACTGAGCCTGAGAGCGTCTGTCTGTGACTCCGGAAATATATACGGAGATTTACAAATTTCCACTATACTATATACACCTGGTATCTTCTGATACAGTAACCTTTTTCTGCTTTTTATGTTCTGGTCTAATCCATACTGAGCCTGAGAGCATCTGGGTGTGACTCCTGAAATATATACGGAGTTTGAAATTTTCCCCTTCACCGTATACAGATGTACGCTTCTGATACAGTACCATATATCTGCTGGTGTTTTGGGTACATTTTCCTAAACATGAGGAAGTATGATGGAAGAGGCCGCGGACGTGGGTGGGGTTGCCAGCTGGTACTGATGGTGGTGGTGGTGCATCTGCTGGTAGGGCCAAAAGCACAATAGCACCTAAGGCAGGAGGTGTTGAGCCTGCGTCATCGTCTGGCTCTAGAAGGCCTTGAAGGCTCCCTTTTCTGGGAGTAGGTAAACCGCTTTTAAAGCCGGAGCATCAGGAACAGGTTTTGGCTTACATTGCCGAAACAGCCTTCACTTCTATTGCCTCCTCTTCTGAAGTTTCAAAAAAATGCAAGCACTGAGTCGTCAGTGCAGGCTCCTGGTCAGGAACAACACCTTTCATTGTGTCCTTCACCCCCACCAAAAGTGAAGGATGCGGCAGGCCACACTTCAGATTACTCCATGGAGCTCTTTTCACATACCAAGTCTGGGTTATCAAGTCAAATCCTGAATTCCCCAGTCCAACATGAATCTAACATGGAGTGCACTGATGCACAGCCACTGCTATATGATTCTGTTGGTACTTTCACCCAGAGCACTACATTACCCTCGCAGTCTACTGAGCCAGAATGTGACCCTGATGAAACTCAGGTGCCCCTTCCCGCATACTATACCACCTTACACAGTGACACAGAGGAAGGTGCAGATCAAAATGAAGAGGAGGTGATGGATGACCCAGTTGTTGACCCGGATTGGCAACAGCTCAGAAGAGGAGGAGGATCCGCAGCAGACATCGACATCGCAGCTGCAGTTATCTGGCAGGCCCGTAGCAGTCCAAAAACGTGTTAAAAAAACAAAGAGTTGCAAGACAGCTTGGTCAGACGTTCAAATTAGCACAGCGTGCAAGCCCTGAAAATTTATCCCATAGTAGGAAGAGTGCAGTGTGGCACTTTTTTGACCAAAATTCTATTGATGAGGAAAAGGTTATCTGTAAGGAGTGCGGAAGGACCTTTAGCCGAGGGAAAAATCTTCGAAATTTGAATACCGGTTGCATGCTTAGACATTTAAACACCATCCACTTGCAAGCGTGGACGGACTACAAAACCTCAGGTAGCACATGTGCACCTGCTCCGACTGAAGGTAGCCAGCAATGCTACATCGCTTCCCCTACTGTAAGCCCACCGGTTAGCACACCACCAGAAAGAAATGTTGAGGTGTCGTCGCAAGGCCAAAGCAGTCAGGGAATCACAACGTTTTTGCAATGAAAGACTGAATCTAGGCCATCACCACCATGCACTCAAACAATCAGTGAGTGGAAAGTTGCACCTCACAACAGATGCATGGGCCAGTAGGCATGGCCAGGGCTGTTATGTGTCCATCACTGGAGCATCATATGGGGCCCATTATATATGGGGCATTATATAGGCCCATCATACACTGGAGCATCATATTCTGGAGCATCATATGGGGCCCATTATATATGGAGCATTATATAGGCCCATCATACACTGGAGCATCATTCGTGGGGACCATCATATACTGTAGCATTATGTGGAGCTCATCATATACTGTATGGAACATTATATGGGACAAATTATTTATGGAGCAATATATGGGACTCATTATTCTGTATGGCGCACTATGTGATGGACATAATACTGTATGAAGGAATATACTGTCTGGTTTTTGAGCTATTGTAGAATTTAAAATAGATATCAGTCATGTAATGTAAGAAGTGAAATATTTTTCATTGTACTATACCTATATTTCTGTGCCGTATCGGAGCATCATGAATTGTGATATGTCTTAAAGGGGCCCACTGAGACTCTTTGGCCCGGGACCCACAAAAATCTGGAGCCAGCCCTGCCCCCCCACCACAACTTTAGCCAAATAAACCCCAGTTTTCAATGCGTAACTATTATTATAAAGTAAATTAAGGTTGACAAGCTTAAGTAATAAGAATTGATGTCGCTGGCATTGAAATGGGCACTTTAGTTGTGTTTACTGTCCTCCACTCCCTGATGACTTTGCTTCCCCATTGACTTGCATTGGGTTTTGTCGATAGTCGGCCGATTTCGTTCGACTCGACTTTTGTGAAAGTCGGGTGGTCCGAAACCCGACTCGACCCTCCCGGAGGCAAAGTCGCTCATCTCTAGTTATGATATTACTTATTGTGATTTCTTTGTAAGGCAACCAGTTTCTATTTGTGATCTCCAGTAGTCTGGTGTATGTGTATACCTTGTATTTATTAATTGTTTAGTAAAGATGGCAGTAGTGTTTCCAGGGACTGCCATCGTTGAGCGGGGCGCCATGTCAACTTTTTAGTTTGCCAACCTCTGTGGCTCTGTGGTTAGGTATGATAACATTTACATAGGGCCTACAAGGATCTGAGGGTCTGTTAGCTTTAAAATTGCTTTTTCCCTGTGTACACCCTTTATTGTGTAATATTTGCTTTAAATTTTGAGAGTGGTTCATATGAGGACATGGTTTTTGACAATAATTAATAAAGGTTTTTGTTATTTTTTTCCTTTTGTTTCTAATCTTATTGGACCTCACATTATAAATTCATACATACATACTTTTTTTTCCCCATGCTGATTAACAGCAGGCTTCCTGCAATTGGTCAGCATGGAGCCTGCTGTCAATCAGCATAATGTCAGCAGTCACGCCCTGTCAACAGAGCAGAGTGGAGCAGAAAAGAAACCGCTGCTCTGTCGACGTGATGTCGTCGGAAGCCACTAAATCGCAAGCAGGACTGATCTGTTAGCAAGTTTGAGTAACCTCTTTTTTTGTCCATCCGAGAAAAAAATGATGAAACTCTAACCAAACTCTGATGGTAAAGACTAACACACTGACCAAATTCTGACACTGATGAAACTCGGACTGTTTTTTTCATATAATGAAAATAAAGAATATATGAATGAACGCTAAGCCCTATATGGCTACTAGTTAAAGAGGTTATCAAGGATTTTATTTTTAACTATGGACCTAAAAGCTAACAGGCACGTAGTTGATAACTACCTGCCAGTTGTCCCCGGCATCAGTTCAGAGAATTCACAGACTGCTCCTGCCAGGGAATAACCTGCTACATGTAAACAGAGCAAAGACAAAAAATGGGCAGTCATATAGTCAAATTAGAAATGTAAAAATACCTTTATTCAATAACTACAGGTTAAAAAGCAGAGCGGGTAAGAAAACTTGTAGTGTACCACAATTAATCATATACATAAGGGCAGGTGGCGACAAGTGTGGGCAGTCAAACTAGAAGATACCTCATACAAGTAACAATGTTATATAGGATACTAAGTAGTATGGATGACTAAAGGTGCATGATGGTATAATAACCATAGTCATCACAACAAGGTACCACAGACAAGTGCAAATTAGTATACATACCAGGAATGAATCCCACTGACCACACGAGCAGCCCCTGCCCACCCCAACGCGCGTTTCGGATGGTTCCTTCCTTCATCAGGGAACATGTAAACAGAGCAGCTTTTCTTCTTGGCGTCATTTTGATTCAGTACCAAACAGAAAAAAACCCTAAAAAATAACCTTTACTAATTATTATTTAACCCCTTCACCCCCAAGGGTGGTTTGCACGTTAATGACCGGGCCAATTTTTACAATTCTGACCACTGTCTCTTTATGAGGTTATAACTCTGGAACGCTTCAATGGATCTGCGCGATTCTGAGAATGTTTTCTCGTGACATATTGTACTTCACGTTATTGGTAAAATTTCTTCGATATAACTTGCGTTTATTTTTGAAAAAAATGCAAATATGGCGAAAATTTTGAAAATTTTGCAATTTTCAAACTTTGAATTTTTATTCCCTTAAAACAGAGAAATATGTCACACAAAATAGTTAAGAAATAACATTTCCCACATGTCTACTTTACATCAGCACAATTTTGGAATCAAAATTTTTTTTTCTTAGGAAATTATAAGGGTTAAAAGTTGACCAGCGATTTCTCATTTTTACAACAAAATTTACAAAGCCATTTTTTTTTAGGGACCACCTCATATTTGAAGTCACTTTGAGGGGTCTATATAGCAGAAAATACCCAAAAGTGACACTATTCTAAAAACTGCACCCCTCAAGGTACTCAAAACCACATTCAAGAAGTTTATTAACCCTTCAGGTGCTTCACAGGAGCTGAAGCAACGTGGAAGGAAAAAATGAATATTTAACTTTTTAGCCACAAAAATGATCTTTTACAAACTTTTTTTTTATTTTCACAAGGGTAAAAGAAGAAAATGGACAGATAAAGTTGTTGTGCAATTTCTCCTGAGTACGCCAATACCCCATAAGTGGGGGAAAACCACTGTCTGTGCGCACAGCAGAGCTCATTAGGGAAGGAGCGCCGTTTGACTTTTTCAAACTAAAATTGGCTGGAATTGAGATTGGATGCCATGTTGCGTTAGGAGAGCCCCTGATGCGCCTAAACAGTGGAAACCCCCCACAAGTGACACCATTTTGGAAACTAGACCCCACTAAGGAACTTATCTAGATCTGTTGTGAGCACTTTGAACCCCCAAGTGTTTCACAAAAGTTTATAATGCCTGGGTGTGAAAAAAAAACAAAAACAATTTTCCACAAAAATTATTTTTTAGTCCCAAATTTTTGATTTTTCCCAAGGAAATTGGACCCCAAAAGTTGTTGGCCAATTTGTCCTGTCCTGAGTACGCTGATACCCAATATGTGGGGGGGGGAACTGTTTGGGCGCACGGCAGGGCTTGGAAAGGAAGTAGTAACGTTTTGGAATGCAGACGTTGATGGGGGTCATGTTCAGTTTGCAGTGCCCCAGATGAGCCTAAACAGTAGAAACCCCCCACAAGTGACCACATTTTGGAAACTAGACCCCCTAAGGAACTTATCTAGAGCTTTGGTGAGCACTTTGAACCCCCAAGTGCTTCACACAAGTTTATAATGCCCGGGCATGAAAATAAAAAATCCTATTTTTTTCCACAAAAATTATTTTTAGTCACTAATTTTTTATTTTCCCAAGGGTAACAGGAGAAATTGGACCACAAAAGTTGTTGTCCAGTTTGTCCTGAGTATGCTGATACCCAATATGTGGGGGGGGGAACCACTGTTTGGGCGCACGGCAGAGCTCGGAATGGAAGGAGCACCATTTGACTTTTTCCAACCAAAATTGGCTGGAATTGAGATTGGACACCATGTTGCATTTGGAGAGCCCCTGATGTGCCTAAACAGTGGAAACCCCCCACAAGTGACTCCATTTGGGAAACTAGACCCCCTAAGGAACTAGATCTTTGGTGAGCAATTTGAACCCCTAAGTGCTTCACACAAGTTTATAACGTAGAGCCGTAAAATTAAAAAATCATATTTTTTCCACAAAAATGATCTTTTCACCCCAATTTTTATTTTCCCAAGGGTAACAAGACTCCAAAAGTTATTGTGCAATTTGTCCTGAGTACGCTGATACCCCATATGTGGGGGTAGACCACTGTTTGGGTGCATGGCAGAGTTTGGAAGGGAAGGAGCGCCGTTTGACTTTTTCAACACAGAATTGGCTGGATGCCATGTCGTGTTTGGAGAGCTCCTGATCTGCCTAAACAGTGGAAACCCCTGACAAATGACACCATTTTGGAAACTAGACCCCTCAAGGAACTTATCTAGATGTGTGGTGAGCACTTTGAACCCCCAAGTGCTTCACAGAAGTTTATAACGTACAGCCGTAAAATAAAATTTTTTTTTTTTTTTTTACAAAAATGATTTTTTCGTCCCCAATATTTTATTTTCACAAGGACAACAGGAGAAATTGGACCCCAAAAGTTGTTGTCCAATTTGTCCTGAGTACGCTGATACCCAATATGTGGGAGAAAACTACTGTATGGGTACACGTTGGGGCTCGGAAGGGAAGTAGTGACGTTTTGGATTGTAGACGTTGATGGAATGCTCTGGGGGGCCTCAAGTCGCATTTGGAGAGCCCCTGATGCACCTAAACAGTGGAAACCCCCCACAAGTGACCCCATTTTGGAAAATAGACCCCACAAGGAACTTATCTAGATGTGTGGTGAGCACTTTGAACCCCTAAGTCCTTCACAGAAGTTTATAACGAACAGCCGTAAAAATAAAAAATATTTTTTTTTACAAAAATTATTTTTTTCGCCCCCAATATTTTATTTTTACAAGGGTAACAGGAGAAATTGGACCCCAAAAGTTGTTGTCAAATTTGTCCTGAGTACGCGGATACCCAATATGTGGGAGAAACTACTGTATGGGTACACGTTGGGGCTCGGAAGGGAAGTAGTGACGTTTTGGATTGTAGACTTTGATGGAATGGTCTGGGGCGTCATGTCGCATTTGGAAAGCCCCTGATGTGCCTAAACAGTGGAAACCCCCCACAAGTGATCCCATTTTGGAAAATAGACCCCACAAGGAACTTATCTAGATGTGTGGTGAGCGCTATGAAGCCCCAAGTGCTTCACAGAAGTTTATAACGTACAGCCGTAAAAACAAAAAAAAATCTTTTTTTTTTTAAAAAATGATATTTTTGCCCCCCAGTTTTTTATTTTCCCAAGGGTAACAGAAGAAATAGGACAAATTGCACAATAACTCTTAGGGTCCAGAGTTCGCTGATACCCCATGTGGGAGTAAACTACTGTTTGGGCGCATGGCAGAGCTCAGAAGGGAAGGAGCACCATTTGACTTTTTCAACGCAGAACTGGCTGGAATTGAGATCAGACGCCATGTCACATTTGGAGAGCCCCTGATGTTCCTAAACAGCGGAAACCCCCCAATTCTAACTCCAACCCTAACCCCAACACACCCCTAAACACCCCTATCCCTAATCCCAACCATAACCCTAATACTAACTTTAGCGCCAACCCTAACCCTAACTTTAGCCGCAACCCTAACCTTAACCCTAACCCTGATGGGAAAATGGAAATAAATACATTTTTTTAATTTTATTATTTTTCTCTAACTAAGGGAGTGATAAAGGGGGGTTTGATTTACTATTTATAGCGGGTTTTTATGATTGGCAGCTGTCACGCTAAAAGACGCTTCTTATTGCAAAAAATAGTTTTTTGCATCGCCACATTTTGAGAGCTATAATTTTTGCATATTTTGGCCCACAGAGTCATGAGAGGTCTTATTTTTTGCGGTACGAGTTGACGTTTTTATTGGTACCATTTTTAAGCATGTGACATTTTTTGATCGCTTTTTATTTTGATTTTTGGGAGGTTAGAATGAACAAAAATCAGCAATTCATGAATTTCTTTTGGTGTAGGCGTTTATACCGTTCCGCGTGTGGTAAAATTGATAAAGCAATTTTATTCTTCAGGTCAGTACGATTACGGCGATACCTCATTTATATAATTTTTTTATGTTTTGGCACTTTTATAGAATAAAAACAATTTTATATAAAAAATAATTATTTTTGCATCGCTTTATTCTGCGAGCTATAACTTTTTTATTTTTTCGCTGATGATGCTGTATGGTGGCTCATTTTTTGCGGGACAAGATGACGTTTTCAGCGGTATCATGTTTATTTATATCGGTCTTTTTGATCGCGTGTTATTCCACTTTTTGTTCAGCGGTATGATGATAAAGCACTGATTTTTTGCTTTGTTTTTATTTTTTTTAAGGGGTTAACTAAAGGGGTTAACTAGTGGGACAGTTTTATAGGGGGGGTCGTTACGGACGCGGCGATACCAAATATGTGTACTTTTATTGTTTTATTTTTTTTATTTACAGGAAGAAATAAATTTATTGGGGAATATTTTTTTTTTTTTTTATTTATTTTGGAATTTTTTTTACACATGTTTATTTTTATTTTTTTTACTTTTTTACATTGTCCCACGGTGGGACATCACTGTAAAATGTCAGATCGCTGGTCTCACAGTGTGCACAGCACTCTGTGAGACCAGCGATCTCACAGGCAGCGCTGCAGGCTTCTCAGTGCCTGCTCTCAGCAGGCACTGAGGAAGCCGCCTCCCTCCAGGACCCCGGCGCCATCTTGGATCCGGGTCCTGGGAGGGAGGAAGCCCTCAGAACAGCGCGATCACATCGCACTGTTCTGAGGGTCTCAGGGGGGCGCGCAGGGAGACCTGTTTGATCGCGGTGTTCAAGGGGTTAATATGCCGGGAGCGGTCCGTGACCGCTCCTGGCACACAGTCCAGGGTGTCAGCTGTTATAATCAGCTGACACCCGGCGGCGATTAGCTGCGCTCCCCCCGGGAACGCAGCTGATCGCTATGACGTACTATCCCGTCCATGGTCAGATTGTCACGGGTTTTATGGACGGGATAGTACGTCAGATGTCAGAGAGGGGTTAAAACCATGTTCGCCTATGAACCACTCTCAAAATTAAAAGCAAATACTACACAATAAATTGTGTACACATGGAAAAACAATTGTAAGGCTAACAGACCCTAGTAGGCCCTATGTAACTTTTAGCCTATCTAACCGCAAAGGTTGACACTCTAAATAGTCGACATGGTGAATAATTTCTAATGTCCGTGTATTCGTACTGAATAATGAATCCAATACAAGTCAATGGGAAAGCTGAATATTTTTTTGCTGGACCCAACAAACAGGTCTGGGGGCCTGAGAAAAATACTGAAATGGATGGGAAAGTGCTAAAACTAAATGGGAATAGCATGGAGAAGACGCCTGCATGCCTTTCTGACTCACATATGGTATCTGGGAATAATGTTGTCAGACTATTGCGCCGGTTTTACGGATTTCTAAGACCTACCAAAAAAAAAAAAACTAAATTTTTTTTAACCCCTTAATGACCAAGCCATTTTGTAGGTTAAAGACCAGGCCAATTTTTACAATTCTGACCACTGTCTCTTTATGAGGTTATAACTCTGGAACGCTTCTACGGATCTTGGCGATTCTGAGATTGTTTTCTCGTGACATATTGTACTTCATGATAGTGGTAAAATTTCTTCAATATAACTTGGGTTTTTTTATGAAAAAAATGGAAATATGGCAAAAATTTTGAAAATTTTGCAATTTTCAAACTTTTAATTTTTATGCCATTAAATCAGAGAGATATGTCACAAAAATTAGTTAATAAATAACATTTCCCACATGTCTACTTTACATCAGCACAATTTTGGAACCAAAATTTTTTTTTGTTACGAAGTTATAAGTGTTAAAAGTTGACCAGCAATTTCTCATTTTTCCAACAAAATTTACAAAACCATTTTTTTAGGGACCACCTCACATTTGAAGTGAATTTGAGGGATCAATATGACAGAAAATACCCAAAAGTGACACTATTCTAAAAACTGCACCCCTCAACGTGTTCAAAGCCACATTCAAGAAGTTTATTAACCCTTTAGGTACTTCACAAGAATTGAAGCAATGTGGAAGGAAAAAATGAACATTTAACTTTTTTTCCCAAAATTTTTCTTTCGACACAATTTTTTTAAATTTTGTCAAGGGTATCAGGAGAAAATGAACCACAATATTTGTTGTACAATTTCTCCAGAGTACACCGATATACCATGTGTGGGGGTAAACCACTATTTGGGCGCATGGCAGAGCTCGGAATGGAAGCAGCGCCATTTGACTTTTTTGGCTGGAATTGAGATTGGACGCCATGTCGCATTTGGAGAGTCCCTGTGTGCCTAAACAGTGGAAACCCCCCACAAGTGACCCCATTTTGGAAACTGGACCCCTCAAGGAACTCATCTAAATGTGTTGTGAGAGCTTTTAACCCCCAAGGGCTTCACAGAAGGTTATAACGTAGAGCCGTAAAATTAAAAAATCATATTTTTTCCACAAAAATGATCTTTTCATCCCAATTATTATTTTCCAAAGGATAAAAGGACCCAAAAGTTATTGGGCAATTAGTCCTGAGTACGCTGATACCCCATATGTGGGGGTAAACCACTATTTGGGCGCATGGCAGAGCTCGGAAGGGAAGCAGCGCCATTTGACTTTTTGGCTGGAATTGAGATTGGACGCCATGTCGCATTTGGAGAGTCCCTGTGTGCCTAAACAGTGGAAACCCCCCACAAGTGACCCCATTTTGGAAACTAGACCCCCCAAGGAACTTATCTAAATGTGTTGTGAGAGCTTTTAACCCCCAAGGGCTTCACAGAAGGTTATAACGTAGAGCCGTAAAATTAAAAAATCATATTTTTTCCACAAAAATGATCTTTTCATCCCAATTATTATTTTCCAAAGGATAAAAGGACCCAAAAGTTATTGGGCAATTAGTCCTGAGTACGCTGATACCCCATATGTGGGGGTAAACCACTATTTGGGCGCATGGCAGAGCTCGGAAGGGAAGCAGCGCCATTTGACTTTTTTGGCTGGAATTGAGATTGGACGCCATGTCGCATTTGGAGAGTCCCTGTGTGCCTAAACAGTGGAAACCCCCACAAGTGACCCCATTTTGGAAACTAGACCCCCAAAGGAACTTATCTAGATTTGTGGTGAGAGCTTTGAACCCCCAAGGGCTTCACAGAAGGTTATAACGTAGAGCAGTAAAATTAAAAAATCATATCTTTTCCACAAAAATGATCTTTCCACCCCCAATTGTTATTTTCCAAAGGGTAACAGGACCCCAAAAGTTATTGTGCAATTTGTCCTGAGTACGCTGATACCCCATATGTGGGGGGAAACCACTATTTTGACGCATGGCAGAGCTCGAAAGGGAAGTAGCGCCTTTTTCAAATGCAGACTTTGATGGAATGGTCTGTGGGTGTCATGTCACGTTTGGATAGCCCCTGATGTGCCTAAACAGTAGAAACCCCCCACAAGTGACTCCATTTTGGAAACTAGACCCCCCCAAGGAACTTTTCTAGATGTGTGGTGAGCACTTTGAACCCCCAAGTGCTTCACAGAAGTTTATAACGTAGAGCCGTGAAAATAAAAAAATCATATTTTTTTCCACAAAAATAATCTTTTGCCCCAAATTTTTATTTTTATAATGGTAACAGGAGAAATAGGACCCCAAAAGCTATTGTGCAATTTGTCCTGAGTACGTTGATATCCAATATGTGGGGGGAAACCACTATTTTGACGCATGGCAGAGCTCGAAAGGGAAGTAGCGCCTTTTTCAAATGCAGACTTTGATGGAATGGTCTGCGGGTGTCATGTCACGTTTGGATAGCCCCTGATGTGCCTAAACAGTAGAAACCCCCCACAAGTGACTCCATTTTGGAAACTAGACCCCCCAAGGAACTTTTCTAGATGTGTGGTGAGCACTTTGAACCCCCAAGTGCTTCACAGAAGTTTATAACGTAGAGCCGTGAAAATAAAAAAATCATATTTTTTTCCACAAAAATAATCTTTTTGCCCCAAATTTTTATTTTTATAATGGTAACAGGAGAAATAGGACACCAAAAGCTATTGTGCAATTTGTCCTGAGTACGCTGATATCCCATATGTGGGGGGGGAACCACTATTTTGATGCATGGCAGAGATCGGAAGGGAAGGAGCACCGTTTTTAAATGCAGACTTTGATGGAATGGTCTGCGGGTGTCATGTCGCGCTTGGAGAGCCCCTGATGTGCCTAAACAGTAGAAACCCCCCACAAATGACCCCATTTTGCAAACTAGACCCCCCAAGGAACTTATCTAGATGTGTGGTCAGCACTTTGAACCCCCAAGGGCTTCACAGAAGTTTATAACGTAGAGCCGTGAAAATAAAAAAAATCATATTTTTTTCCACAAAAATGACCTTTTTGCCCCCAAATTTTTATTTTTATAAGGGTAACAGGAGAAATAGGACCCCAAAAGCTATTGTGCATTTTGTCCTGAGTACGGTGATACCCCATATGCGGGGGGGAACCACTGTGATCGCCTTACTGCGATCTTTGGGAGGCACAATGAACAAATCTACCAAAGGTGAAGAATTGGTTTTCTTTTTTACGCCGTTCCTCGTGCGATATTAGTGATTAGGCGACTTTATTCCTCGGATCGGTGCGATTACAGCGATACCAGATTTACTCCCTTTTTTCATGTTTAGCTTCTGTCACACACTAAAAGATGCTTTTTTTTGGAATAATTTTTTGTAAGAATTTTTTGCATCGCCGTATTTTGAGAGCTATAATTTTTCAATATTTCGGCCGACAGAGTTATCTGTGGGCTTATTTTTTGCGGGACGAGCTGACATTTTTATTGGTACCATATTCGGGCACATAACGTTTTTTGATCGCTTCCTATTCCGATTTTTGTGGAAGCAGAATGAACAAAAACCAGCAATTCAGGAATTGTTTTTTTTTTTATTTTTTTTCCCCCGTTCCGCGTGTGGTAAAATTGATAAAGCAGCTTTATTCTTCGGGTTACTACGATTACAGCGATACCTCATTTATATATTTTTTTATGTTTTGGCGTTTTTTACACAATAAAGAATTTTATAGAAAAAATAATTATTTTTGCATCAGTTTATTCCGCGAGCTATAACTTTTTTATTTTTTCGCTGATGATGCTGTGTAGTGGCTTGTTTTTTGCGGGACAAGATGACGTTTTCAGCGGTACCATGATTATTTATATCTGACTTTTTGATCGCGTGTTATTGCACTTTTTCCAAGCGGTATAATGATACCGCTTGGAAAAAGTATAATTTACTACTTTTTTGTGTTTTTTTTTTACGGCTTTCACTGAAGGGGTTAACTAGGGTTATGCTTTTATAGATGGGATTTTTACGGACGTGGCGATACCTAACATGTGTATTTTTTTTGTTTTTTATTTTTTTTATTACATAAAAATGTGTATTTTTTAGGGGATTTTTTTTAAATTATTTTTTAATATTTTTTTTACAATTTTTTTAAAAAAATGTTTTTTTTCAACTTGTCCCTTTATGGGACTTTCACTTTTTTTTACTTTTGATTGCAGTTACAATGCATTGCAGTGCTCTGGCATTGCAATGCATTGTACCTATGGGGAAAGCTGCTGTGACATGATCACAGCAGCTTCCCATAGCTAGATGACCCGGAGGTTGTCATGACAACCCCCGGGTCATCAAGGCAGAGATCAGGCCCTGCGATTACATCGCTGCCTCCCCCCCTGAGCTCTGCGATCGCGCTCGATCGCAGCAGTCAGGGGGTTAACAGCCAGGGGCGGTGGGGGCTCCGCTCCTGGCTGTCAGTGCAGGAAGCCTGGCCACTGCAGCGCCGGGCTCCTGCACTGATCGCGCTGGAGAAGCTGAAATTTCAGCTTCTGCTGTGCGATCGCTGCTGTGTTTGGTCAGTCAGATTGACTGACCAACCACAGCGCTGTGAGTGCGGGGACCGACGGCAAAGGTCCCCGCACCGCTTGCCGTGCCTGTCAGCTGTCTGTGACAGCTGTCGGCACTGATCTACCACGGCGTGTTTACACTCTGTGGTAGATCAAAGGCATGACGTGCAGAGTCCATCCTGGTGCCGGAACTGGCACCTTGTCATGACGGACTCTGCACGTCATTGGACATTAAGGGGTTAATTAAAAAAAGGCCAAGAAACATTTTTTCCTTCATAATTACTTGTATATAAAGCAAAATAAAAATAAATAATAATAATAAAAAAAAGTATGCCTCCTTTTTAGCATATGTTCACACGTAGTGTTTTGGTGTTTAGTTTTTCCTTTTACATTTGTGACGGCTCTCACTCCTACATTTGGGAGGTCCCTCCCTCATTCAAAATTGTTAGCTAGATAGTGGAATTCATATTCCCCAGCACTTTACAATGCCAGCTAAAACATGCCCATTTGAATTTTGGGTTTCGCCCGCCACCACCACCACGTCCCCCTCCATGTTATTATGTGGCCCTCACTTGACATTTTCAGAGGGTCAACAGGTGCGGGAAACCTGAATTTTGTGAGCTTCACAGTTCATTTTGGCCACTGGATCCCAATGGAGCCACTGTCATAGAGGGTGAAGCCACTATAATGTAAATATAATACATGAGTTGGAGGAGCTGCAAGATCTTTGTCAGTAAATTGGATTCTACTAGACACCAAAACAATTGAATTAAATTCTGAATACAGTGTATGCAAGCGAGGGCCTGTATTGTGCTCAGTCTGTCAGGCCTGAAAATCATGTCAGGAACATGTAGAGACCTCATTTTATGTGGAAGCAGCCTAGTCAAGGGAAAGAGTCAGGAGTGCCATTGACCAATCTGCACAAGCCTACGCACTTCATCTGGAAATTACCGAACCAGGCAGAATGTCTCTTTTGCATGGTTTTGAGCAACAATAAAGTAATTACAGGATATAAAAAAAATAAAAAAAAAACAGAGAGAAGGTTGCAGTCTAAAAGATAACCTTTAATCCATTAGGTTAAAACATGAGTGGCACAGGATTGCCGGGCATGGGAAAAAACACTTCAAAAACAGATGACGCGTTTCGACTTAGCAGTCTTCATCAAGATCTATGTTCTGATTACAAAGTGTGAGAATATATGCTAGGAAGTCAAACATAATTGGTCAGACAATCAGCATCATTTGAATAATGAATACACCATAGTTTCTAAAATCCAAGAGAAAAAAAAATCATAGAAGATCATATAAGGAAAACAATGTATATACAAAAAGAAAAAGGAAAAAATCCATCAACTCTAAAACCTTCTCGCTGTTTTTTTTTTTTTCTAAGTATGTTTGCTCCATGGAACCGTGCTGAGCACCAGCTGTCTAATGAAGATTTCACAGAAGGGTGAGCTGACTATATCTTGTTGTTTCCCATAATTACAATATATGTCTCAGAGTGAAGGGGACTGTGGAGTGAATTACTCAGGTGACAGGCAGTGCTACAGAGCTCAGGTAAAGGCCTTAGCATGGCAATAACCATGTTCCAATATGTGTAAGGCTGCGGCTTGAATAGGTCTGTGGAGCATATTAACTCAGTCTCTTAAACCTGCTTAAAATGTACAGAAACTGGCCAACAACACACCACCATTTTTTTTTTTACTAAAATGTAGAAAATTTAAGGGAAGCGACAGTTTAATAAGAGACACAAGTCTAATTTAGAAGCCTGGAAAAGCCAGGAATGTATAGTGCTAAAGAATATGTATGCCCTACCTAAGTAACAATTTGGGAAGAGACATACAGGTCCTTCTCAAAAAATTAGCATATAGTGCTAAATTTCATTATTTTCTATAATGTAATGATTACAATTAAACTTTCATATATTTTAGATTCATTACACACCAACTGAAATTTGTCAGGTCTTTTATTGTTTTAATACTGATGATTTTGGCATACAACTCCTGATAACCCAAAAAACCTGTCTCAAAAAATTAACATATTTCAACCATCCAATAAAATAAAAGTGTTTTTTAAAAACAAACAAAAAAAACATCAAATAATAAAGTTCAGTTATGCACTCAATACTTGGTCGGGAATCCTTTTGCAGAAATGACTGCTTCAATGCGGCGTGGCATGGAGGCAATCAGCCTATGACACAGCTGAGGTGTTATGGAGGCCCAGGATGCTTCGATAGCGGCCTTAAGCTCATCCAGAGTGTTGGGTCTTGCGTCTCTCAACTTTCTCTTCACAATATCCCACAGATTCTCTATGGGGTTCAGGTCAGGAGAGTTGGCAGGCCAATTGAGCACAGTAATACCATGGTCAGTAAACCATTTACCAGTGGTTTTGGCACTGTGAGCAGGTGCCAGGTCGTGCTGAAAAATGAAATCTTCATCTCCATAAAGCATTTCAGCCGATGGAAGCATGAAGTGCTCCAAAATCTCCTGATAGCTAGCTGCATTGACCCTGCCCTTGATGAAACACAGTGGACCAACACCAGCAGCTGACATGGCACCCCACACCATCACTGACTGTGGGTACTTGACACTGGACTTCAGGCATTTTGGCATTTCCTTCTCCCCAGTCTTCCTCCAGACTCTGGCACCTTGATTTCCGAATGACATGCAAAATTTGCTTTCATCAGAAAAAAGTACTTGGGACCACTTAGCAACAGTCCAGTGCTGCTTCTCTGTAGCCCAGGTCAGGCGCTTCTGCCGCTGTTTATAGGTTCAAAATGGCTTTACCTGGGGAATGCGGCACCTGTAGCCCATTTCCTGCACACGCCTGTGCACGGTGGCTCTGGATGTTTCTACACCAGACTCAGTCCACTGCTTCCTCAGGTCCCCCAAGGTCTGTAATCGGTCCTTCTCCACAATCTTCCTCAGGGTCCGGTCACCTCTTCTCGTTGTACAGTGTTTTCTGCCACATTGTATCCTTCCAACAGACTTCCCATTGAGGTGCCTTGATACAGCACTCTGGGAACAGCCTATTTGTTGAGAAATTTCTTTCTGGGTCTTACCCTCTTGCTTGAGGGTGTCAATGATGGCCTTCTTGACATCAGTCAGGTCGCTAGTCTTACCCATGATGGGGGTTTTTAGTAATGAACCAGGCAGGGAGTTTTTAAAAGCCTCAGGAATCTTTTGCATGTGTTTAGAGTTAATTAGTTGATTCAGAAGATTAAGGTAATAGGTCGTTTAGAGAACCTTTTCTTGATATGCTAATTTTTTGAGACAGGTTTTTTGGGTTATCAGGAGTTGTATGCCAAAATCATCAGTATTAAAACAATAAAAGACCTGACAAATTTCAGTTGGTGTGTAATGAATCTAAAATATATGAAAGTTTAATTGTAATCATTACATTATGGAAAATAATGAAATTTAGCACTATATGCTAATTTTTTGAGAAGGACCTGTATATGCTGACAAGGGACAATTGAACACTGCGCTGGGAAAACAAACTGGAAGTGGGTGGTGTTGCTTCTGTGCAACTACAGGTTGTGGGTCAGAGGCATCAGCGCCTCCTTCCTGGACTGCAGATTGGGAAGGATGTAACACAGGGGAGGGTCCAGTGGTTTCACCCTGAGACACAGATTTTGCACTCAGGCGTTCTGCCAACCTACTGGGGTGCTGTGTATGTCAGTATATGGCATATGCTAACAGAGGTATTATATCAAATTTCCCTTTATAAAGGGATGTGTGGGTAAGATTTCTGAACTAGCAGAATATATATAGAGCATGTTTCATTACTCAAATTATTATTCTGTGTAAGGCTGAAAACTGAAAAAGTGTGTGGAGCATATTAATACATTAAAATTTCACAATGTCCAAGTGCAGACCCAAAAATCAACATCAGGCTCCCATATACACGCTTAAGGCAGGGGCGGACACTGACAGCTTGGAGCCCCTGTGCAAGAAATTTGTCTTGGTCCCCTTCCTTTAATGGCGACAAAGCTATATATATCTATCTACATATCTATCTATATCTAGATATAGTATATATATAGATATATATATATATATATACTGTATATGTCACACACACATGCATGAATATATATTACAGTCTACTTTATTATGTATATTGCTGTCGCTTTTACAGTGCCCTCTCCTGTTATATACAGTACCGTCCCTTACATATTGGATTATATAGAGCCCTGTTTTTTATTACATACCCTCCTCTCTTGTTAGCTGTATTATGCAAAGATGGCTGATGGAGCATGGGAAAGCTTCCTTTCTAATGGAGGAACTGATGGACTGGTAATCTGGTCACCGATTCCTCGATCAGCAGTCATTTTATATCTAAAAAGAGAGGGGACTATGTAATAAAAGAGGGCGTTGTGAATTACATAATTAACAAGAATACACTATGTAAGAGACAGCACTGTACATAACAACAGAGGAAGCTATATAATAAGGGACGGCACCATATATAACTAGAGAGGATGGTACGTAATAAGGGACGGTGTTATACTTAATAAAAGAGGAAACTATGTAACTAAGGATGGTGTTATACAGAATTAGTGGTTACACTATATGCTAAGGGACTGTGTAAGACATAATAAGTGATAATGTCTTCCTCCACCTCCCCCTGTTCCTAAGGCCATTATAAGTCCCCCTTCTTCTCATCCCAATCCCCCAGACCCCTCATTGTCCTCCTCCCCCAACATCCCATTATTGTCCTCTCCCCCACCTATCATTGCCCTCTTCACAACCTCCATCATTGGCTTCTACCCCACCATCTTTGCTTTCTCCCCTGCCACCCCATCATTGCCCATTCCACCACCTCCATAATTTCCTCCTCCCCACCACCCCCATTATTGCCCTTTCCACCACCACCATCATTGTGTTCTCCCGCCACCCCATCATCACTTCTTTTCCCCCACCACCCCATCATTGCCCTTTCCACCACCTCCATCATCAGGGCCGGCGTCAGCACTTGGCGTACCTGGGCATCCTGGGTACGCCGGGTGCTGACGTCGGCCCTGCCGGGCAAGTGCAGGGGCCCTGAGCAGGCGGGGGTACCCACTCACCGTCGGGCACCCCAGCGCCCGTTAGCGGATGAGAGCGGTGCCAGTGCCGCCACTGTGCCCTCCCCGCTTGCTCAGGGCCCCGGCAGCCGGCACAATACTTACCTCTCACCGTGCCTCCGCAGCTCTCGGGTCCAGGGGGCGACTGCAGGGCGCTCGTGTTTCCTCTCATTGTAGCGCCGCTGGATGACGTCATTATTCAGCGGCCGGATGTGGCAGAGAGTAAGCGCGGACACCAGTGATGCTGCAGGACTGCCTGTGGTGCGGACGCCGGACAGGTGAGATGTGGTATGTGTGTGTGTGTCTGCCTGCGTGTGTGTATGTAGTGCGGTGCTTTGTGTCTGTGTATGTGAGAGAGTTCTACGGTGCTGTCTGTGTGTGGTGCTGTATGTGTGATGGTGGTGGGGGGAGGCAGTGATGGTGGTGAGGAGGCAATGATGATGATGGGGAGGCAATGATAATGGGGTGGCAATGATGATGATAATGGGGAGGCGATGATGATAATGGGGAGGCAGTGATGATGATAATGGGGAGGCAGTGATGATGATGATGGGGAGGCAATGATGATATGGGGAGAACAATGATGATGGGGAGGCAATGATGATGATGGGGAGTCAATGATGATGATAATGGGGAGATGATGATGATAATGGGGAGGTATTGATGATGATGGGGAGGCAATGATGATAATAGGGAGGCAGTGATGATAATGGGGAGGCAATGATGATGATGATGGGGAGGAAATGATGATGATAATGGGGAGGGAATGATGATGATAATGGGGAGGCAATGATGATATGGGGAGAACAATGATGATGGGGAGGCAATGATGATGATGGGGAGTCAATGATGATGATAATGGGGAGATGATGATGATAATGGGGAGGTATTGATGATGATGGGGAGGCAATGATGATAATAGGGAGGCAGTGATGATAATGGGGAGGCAATGATGATGATGATGGGGAGGAAATGATGATGATAATGGGGAGGGAATGATGATGATAATGGGGAGGCAATGATAATGATGGAGAGGCAATGATGATGATAATGGGGAAGCAATGATGATGATAATGGGGAGTCTTTCCACAGCGCCCTTTCCTGAGCCGTAACAGTGCAGAACGCAGCACAGTGCAGAGAAGAGCTTCATATTTTGTATGGAGCATTATATTGGGTCCAATATTCTTTATGGAGCATTATATTTGGCCCATAATATTGTATGGAGGACTATGTGGTGCCCATAATATTGTATGGAGAACTGTACTGTCCAGTCTGTACTGTGCGCTGTGAGGATTTGGCGGTTTTTGAGCTATTGTACAATTTACAATAGATATCACTCATGTAATGGAAGAAGTGAAGTTTTTGGCATTGTACTATACCCATATTTCTCTGCAGTATCAGTTCATCATGAATCGTAGTCTGTGTTAAAGGGGCCCACTGAGACGCTTTCGCCCAGGGTCCATAAAAACCTGGAGCCAGCCCTGTCCATCATTGCCTTCTCCCTTACCACCCCATCATTGCTTTCTCCATCACCCTGTCATTGCCTTCTCCCCATCACCCCATCATTGCCTTCTCCCCATCACCCCATCATTGCCTACTCCCCATCACCCCATCATTGCCTTCTCCCATCATTGCCTTTTCCCCATCACCACATCATTGCCTTCTCCCCATCACTCCCATCATTGCTTTTTCCCCATCACGCCCATCATTGCTTTTTCCCCATCACCCCATCATTGCCTTTTCCCCATCACACCATTATTGCCTTTTCCCCATCACCCTATCATTCCCCTCTCCTCCACCTACACACACACCACCACTCATCTCTACACACACATAGATACAAAACACACACACAGCACCTCTCACCTGTCCGCAGCATCACACAAACACAGCACCTTTCACCTGTCTGTCCGCGGGCTGATGAATATTGACGTCATCCAGTGGCGCAGCTCTCTGTGTCAGAGACAGGAAGCACGGGCACCAGGCATGAAGGATCTTTGAAGCTCCGCTCCTGCTTATTTCTCTTGCAGGCAGTGGAGCTGCTGGGATCGCTCCCTGCCCACTGCACATGAGGGCAATGTGGCCAGGGGCCCCCGAAGCTTTGGGCCTGGAGAAACCGGCCAGATTGCCCTCCTTATTAGCCACCCTGCAGGGGCCCCCTGGAGCCTCTGGGCCCCGGTGCAGCCGCACCGGTAGAACTAGCTGTACAGTCATGGACAAAAGTTTTGAGAATGACACAAATATTAATTTTTACAAAGTCTTCTGCTTCACTTTTTCTAATGGCAATTTGCATATACTCCAGAATGTTATAAAGAGTGATCAGCTTAACAGCAATTACTTGCAAAGTCAATATTTGGCTAGAAAATGAACTTTATCTCCCAAAACACATTTCAACATCATTGCAGCCCTGCCTTAAAAGGACCAGCTAACCTCTTTTCAGTGATTGCTCCATTAACACAGGTGTGGGTGTTGATGAGGACATGGCTGGAGATCAATCTGTCATGATTAAGTAAGAATGACACCACTGGACACTTTAAAAGGAGGCTGGTGCTTGGCATCATTGTTTCTCTTCTGTTAACCATGGTTATCTCTAAAGAAACACGTGCAGTCATCATTGCAATGCACAAAAATGGCCTAACAGGGAAGAGTATCGCAGCTAGAAAGATGGCACCTCAGTCAACAATCTATCGCATCATCAAGAACTTCAAGGAGAGAGGTGTTAGGATTTGAACCTGTGAGCCATGGCTTGCTGGTCTGTTCCCTTGCTGTGGAGCTATTTCGGAACTTGAATAACTTCAGCCTGAAACCATATGAACTTCGTCTGGGATAGAGATCATCACCTGCCCTGCTGATTGTTCCCTCCCTGATTGAGACTGATTGGATAGAGATCATCACCTGCTCTGTTGATTGTTCTCGCCCTGATTAAAGCTGATTGGACCTGCTATATATACCTGGCCCTGTGCAGCTTCCTGTTGCTGAGTATATTGTGGTGCTCAGTCTAACTGAGTGAAGCATTATCTGAGCTCCTGATCTGGAAGGTGTTCTGCTGACATCTTCCTGTCTCTTGTGGAAACCCTGCTGTTCCTACCTCCAACTCTATTCACCTAAACGGACTTGGTGCTTGTGTGTGATCTCGGCCGGCCCGTGCTCGGGCGGGCTCCGGCATCTGCCAACATAGTGAACCACCACCGCCATATACGGCACTTCCAGAAGTCCTTCCTTGGTCCGCTCACCTGCACACTTCTGCTCCGGCCACTGACTTCCAGTCCTGTATCGCCAGTAACGTGACAAGAGGTTTCATTGTTGCCAAAAAGGCTCCAGGGCGCCCAAGAAAGACCAGCAAGCGCCAGGACCATTTCTTAACACTAGAACTACTGATGGAGTCATTTTGACTCCTTTCGTTTTTTATTTCTCTTCTGTGACTACATTTTTCAGAATTCCGGCTTGAAACTCGGTGACTTTTCCTCAAATATGATGTGAAAAAAGATTTTGTGAGAATAAATAATTTTGGTGAAAAATTTGCGCGTTTTTTTCAAAATTTACCAAGAACTACTGAACGGAGTCATTTTGACTCCCTACTATATTTTGAGGTCCTTTTGTCACTAAATGTTGCTATAAAGTTTTGTGCATAATTTTTTCACTCTGTCTTATTTACCCTGATGTTCATATAGATGTAGTTCAATTTACATGTCAACTTTTCACATTTTCCTTGTGTTTTACCTGCTTGTATTACTGTGTAATGCTGAACAAAATAGCTTGTTTACTCTAGGCTCTTATCTTATGCTAATGAAGGGTGGTGTTTTTCTAAGGTCCTAGCAGGAGACAGTATTCTGGATAGTTACTTTATGCGATATTCTATGCTCGTGGAATATCTGGCACGAACCATCACTCGATTAGCAGTATTTGGTGTAATGACTGGGGAATACCGTTTTGCAAAGCGACAATGTCTAAGGACCGCTTTGTTGAAATTATGAGGTTTCTCAGATTTGATGAGAAATCTACTCGATCGGAGAGACTGCAAACGGACAAGTTTGCTCTATTTTCTACTGTGTGGGACAGGTTTATTGAAAATTGTATTGCGTGTTACAAACCTGGCCCATACATAACGGTGGATGAGCAACTTTTCCCAAGCAAAACTAGGTGTCCATTCACGCAGTACATGCCTTCCAAACCAGATAAATATGGCCACAAATATTGGCTAGCTGTTGATAAGGAGAGCAAATATCTGGCAAATGGCTTCCCTTATCTAGGCAAAGATGACACACGCCGTGCTGAGGACCGTTTAGCTGACCATGTGGTAATGAAGTTATTGGACCCGTTTTTGAAAAAAGGTCGCAATGTTACAACCGATAATTATTTTACTTCAGTAAAATTAGCTAAACAGCTAAAAAGCAAAGGAACAACCATCGTGGGAACACTGAACAAGATAAGGCGAGAAGTGCCTAAAGAAATAAAATCCATGAAAGAGGAATTGTACAACACTAAAGTGTTTAGAAATGAAGACAATTTTACACTTACAGTATATCAAGGAAAGCCCAACAAAAATGTTGTCATTTTGAGTTCCGTCCATCCAGATGTTGTTGTTGCATCTGATTCCGCTAAAAAACACTCCAGAAACGGTAAAGTTTTACAATGAAACAAAATATGGAGTAGATGTAGTGGATCAGATGGCACGAAAATATACCACACGAACATGCACAAGGAGATGGCCTGTTCATGCATTTGAAAATGCCTTAGACTTTGCGGGTATAAATGCATGGATAATATTCAATGAGATAACCCACCAAAAAATGTCACGCAAGGCATTTTTGCAAACGCTTGTGAGAGAGTTGAGTGGTCCTTATGTCACAGATAGGGAAAAGGGTTCCACGTCCCAAGTTTCTACATGCTCAGAAGTGATGGTTCAAACAAAATTTTGCCAGATCAAAGAAAAGTGCAAGAAAAATAGATCTGTCGGCAATTGTAAGACTTGTGGTAAGTCTTTGTGTGGGCAATGTACTGCCATAAATCAAAGGCAATGCCTAAAATGCGAAACACCAAATGTTTAGAAGGTGAATTCTGCGCCATATTTTCATTTTTATGCTCCTCCACCTACATTTTCTCTGCTTTTTGTTCTTCAGTTGTTGTTTATATGTGTGCACTTGAATAAAAAAAAATGTTTGAAAAACGTCTATTATAATTATTGTTATTTTCTGTAGAAAAATAAGAAAAGCAGAAAAAAAACAATCAAAAGCATTACTGTTGGATCTCACAATAATAATACATTACAAAAAATATAATTATTAATAAATAACCACAAATGAAACTCTAAAAATAAACGAAAACAAGCAAGGAGTCAAAATGACTCCTTTCAGTAGTTCTAGGCGGGGTCACGAGTCCAGTAGTCCTAGTGTTAAAAGTGTTTCAGCTGCGGGATCGGGCTACCAGCAGTGCAGAGCTTGCTCAGGAATGGCAGCAGGCAGGTGTGAGTGCATCTGCATGCACTGTGAGGCAGAGACTCTTGGAGCAAGGCCTGGTCTCAAGGAGGGCAGCAAAGAAGCTACTTCTCTCCAGAAAAAACATCATGGACAGACTGATATTCTGCAAAAGGTACAGGGAGTGGACTGCTGAGGACTGGGGTAAAGTTATTTTCTCTGATGAATCCCCTTTTCGATTGTTTGGGACATCAGGAAAACGCCTCATTCGGAGAAGACAAGGTGAGCGCTACCACCAGTCTTGTCTCATGCCAACTGTTAAGCATCCTGAAACCATTCATGTGTGGGGTTGCTTCTCAGCCAAGGGAATCGGCTCTCTCACAGTCTTGCCTAAAAACACAGCCATGAATAAAGAATGGTACCAGAATGTCCTCCAAGAGCAACTTCTCCCAACCCTCCAAGAGCAGTTTGGCGATCAACAATGCCTTTTCCAGCATGATGGAGCACCTTGCCATAAAGCAAAGGTGATAACTAAATGGCTCAGGGAACAAAACATAGAGATTTTGGGTCGATGGCCTGGAAACTCCCCAGATCTTAATCCCATTGAGAACTTGTGGTCAATCATCAAGAGACAGGTGGACAAACAAAAACCTAAAAATTCTGACAAAATGAAAGCTTTGATTGTGCAAGAATGGACTGCTATCAGTCAGGATTTGGTCCAGAAGTTGATTGAGAGCATGCCAGGAAGAATTGCAGAGGTCCTGAAGAAGAAGGGTCAACACTGCAAATATTGACTTGCTGCATTAACTCATTCTAACTGTCAATATAAGCTTTTGTTACTCATATGTTTGCAATTATATTTCTGTCTGTGATAAAAACATCTGTCAAACACACATAAAAACCAGAGGGCAGCAGATCATGTGAAAATATAATATTTGTGTCATTCTCAAAACTTTTGGCCATGACTGTATGTCAGGCCATGACTTAATGGGACCGTGAGGAGTGCAACACAACAAAAAAAAATATAATAATAGAATATATAGAGGTTGAGAATAGACATTTGACCATTGAACGATGTACAAAGGTTTGCAAAAATTATCCATGGGGTCTATATCATAAACACTGAAAGAGGACATGATAGGGACCTCACAATACATTTTACAGTTATTATAATTGCTAGAGAGAGGGAGCACAAATTTCACCATTGCACAATGTACAAACGTTTCCAAAAATTAACCAAGTGGTCTGTATCAGACATGCTGAAAGAGACTGTAATGGGGACCTTACAATACATTTTGCAGTTATTATAATTGGTAGAGATAGGGAGTACAAATTTTCACCATTGCATGTACAAAGTTTTCCAAAAATTTAAAAACATTACCCATGTGGGTTACACATATATGACCACTAAGTACTTGTTGCAGAAGTAGGAGGAGTAGGATGTAATTTCCAGATCAAAATGGGTTTGGTTGGTAAGGTTTGGACATTAAGACAACTTCCAAGAAAGAACATTTGGGCTGCACTAACGTTGGGTTACTGTCAACCGTATGGCTTACAAAGTCGGATGAAATCCCGTCCTTGTTCAATTTTAGAAGATTCAGCCTGTCTGCATTGTCCATTGACAGGCGTGTGTATCCATCCATTATGATTGCACCGACCGAACTAAAAACTCGCTCAGACAACACACTTATGGCAGGGAAAGTCAACACCTCCAAGGCTTACAAGGGAGGTTGGGCCAAGTGTGCAGCTTGGACAACCAATAGCTAAAGGGCACTGAAGAATCAGGAAGGACTCTGGTATGGTCACTTAAGTACTCCTTCACCATCTTGGTCAACTTCTCCCTCCTCATTATAGTTACATCCACAGATAGCCCTTGCTAACGTTACAGTTTTATGAAAATGGCCCAGTTGGTGGACATAGCCCCCCCTCTGAGTTGCATCTATGTGGGTGAAAAGAACTGATACATCTGCCAGCAGCATTGTCTGAGGGTAATATTTTCATCAAGTCTTCAACAACGGCCCCTGGCATGCATGCACTGAAAATGGCATGTGTGCCTCCAACATGAGACCAGGAAATTTCTCCTTTTACCATAGGTCAAGAAAGGTGCACAGCCAGTATTTCATGGTGGACAAAATGTCTTTCATGTGAGGGTCTTGGTAAAGGCATCCAGACATGAACTGTGCCATGTGTGGCAGACTACAAAGAGACAAACATACACTGTCCCCACCGGTGCAAACACTAACCATCCTCTCCTCCTCACGACACATCACCTCCTTCTCCTCCTTCTCTTCAGGCCATCCATTGCTTGACAAGCGTGAAGCTGGGATTGGGAGTCCCCTCTGTAGTGCAGATCAAAAACTCCTGTTCCTCCTCCTCCTCCTCCTGTTCCTCGTCATCACCCAATGCAGCCTAAGAATATTGTGCGAGGCTGGTCTGTATGGTATCAGCCACTGTAAAATCTTTCTCTAAAGCCACCTGCTCTGCATTCAAAGCATCCTCTTTGAGATTCTGCAGCGAACGTTTTAATAGACAAATCTTCGGGATGGTTATGCTGATAATAGCATCATCAGCGCTCACCATCTTGGTGCAGTACTCAAAGTTATTAAGAACCTCACAGCAATCCACACTCACTCAGCAGTTGTTATGTGTGGGGGCTGAGTTTTATTCTGATGGATATTGAGAAGCTGGAATTCAGCCACTGCACTCTGCTGCTCACTATACCTTGCCAACATATGAAAGGTCGAATTCCACCTTGTTGGCAGATCACAAATCAATCGGTGACAAGGCAAATTAAAGCACTGCTGCAGCGAATTCAGAACAGCGAAAGCCTGAGGTGACTTTTGGAAATGGGCGCTGATACGGCATACCTTGGCAAGTAGGTCTGGCAAGTCAGGGTATGTTTTTAAAAACCGCTGTACAACCAAGTTCAGCACATGGGCCATGCATGGAACATGTAGCAGCTTGCCAAGCTTTAAAACATCCACCAAGTTACGCCCTTTATCACACACAACCTCTGGTTGGAGGTTCAATGGGGAGAGCCACTGATCGGTCTGGCCTTTTATCCTTTTCAACAGCTCTGCTGCGTTGTGAGCTTTATCACCTAAACAGATGTGCTTCAGCAGAGCGTGCTGCCGCTTCACCAAAGCAGTGCTGCAGTGCTCCCAGCTGGGGAGTGATGGGGAGGCTAGATCAGCTGAGGATGAGGAGGAGGAGAGACAGGAACTGGAATAGAGGAGACTGAAACCCTGATGGAAATTCTTGATGTGGGTAAGATGTGTTGTCCCAGCCTCTGACTCTGTCCTAGACTCCACCAAGTTCACCCAGTGTGACGTCAGGCAAACGTAGCATCACTGTCCACAAGAACTTGTCCACATGTCTGTGGTTAGGTGGACTTTCCCCGTGACTGTGCTGGCCAGAGCATGGCTGACATTGTGTAACACGTGCTTATGTAATGCAGGGATGGCACACCGGGAAAAATAGTGGTAGCTGGGAATCAAGTACCGTGGGGTTGCCACCGCCAAGAAGTCACGGAAAAACTCAGTTCCCACAATCCAAAATGGCAACATTTCCCGGGTTAACTATCTGGGAATGTGGGTGTTTAGCATTTGAGCACTGTGCTTGGACAACGAACTGGATGCGATTGCTGACTGTTGTGTCTGTGCAACCGCAGCTTGTTGGCAGGAGTCTTCAGTGCCTGCTTTCTGGACAACAGATTGGGAAGGCCATAACACAGGGGAAGGGGCAATGGTTTCACACTAGGACACAGATTTTGTACCCAGCAGTTCCGCCCACCAACTGGGGTGCTTGGCTGCCATGTGCTTCTGCAAGCTGGTGGTGTCATGTATAGTGTACAGTTCCTATAGCGTCTTGTGCTTGGGTGCGAGGAAAACACATGAGACATAGGTTGATATGAAATGACTTGTATTACTTCATACAAGCATGCAGAAAAGGTCACACAGTTTGCAGGAACAGAGGCAGGAGAACACAGCAGGCCAGAGTAACTTCAAGCTCTACAATAACTCTCCAAGCAGGTTCAGGATCTCTTCTCTGTACCGTAATTCCTCTGCAAACATGGATTCACCAGACAGCAGGTTTCCAAAGTCCAAAAGTGTTCCAAAGTTCCTCAGTAGGAAATAGCTGGAGTCCAAAATCCTAGGTTTCCAGGAGTCAGGTCACAGGCTGACTGAGGCTTGATTCAGGAGCACTGATTGTTCAGCTGAGGCTGCTTAAGAAGCAAGAGGCAGAGAATCAGGGCGGGAACATGAAAACTGGAAACTCCATATTAACTGAGTGCAAGAGCTGCAGAAAGACAGAAAGAAAAATGGTCGACGGAAAACTGAGTTTCAAGGAACATGTCAAAAGAGACAAAGAACCTTACATTACTCCCCCCTTAAGGACAACCTCCGGTTGACCTCAGACCAGGCTTGTCAGGGTACCTCTGATGAAACTGGCGGAGCAGGCGAGGAGCATTTACATTATTGACTGGTTCCCATGAGTTGTCCTCCACTGGGTAGCCCTGCCATTTAATCAAATATTGCAACTGATTTCTGTACAACCTGGAATCTAGAATCCTTTCCACCATAAATTCTTCCTGACCATCGACCAGCACTGGGTCAGGGCAAGGAGAAGAGCGTCCAGGAAACGTATTGGGTGTTGCAGCCTTTAGTAGGGATACATGAAAGACAGGGTGGATTCTCATAGTTCTGGGCAGTTGAAGACGACAAGCAACAGCACTTATAATCTTACTGATCTTATAAGGTCCAATGTACTTATGTCCCAATTTAGACGATGGAATCTTTATTTTAAGACTTCTGGTTGACAGCCAGACCAAATCTCCTACCTTGAAAGCTGGTGCAGGTTTACGAAATTTATCTGCTGCTTTCTTGTACCTTTCCTGAGCCAATTCTAGATTTTCCTTTAGAAGATCCATATTCTTTTGTAAAGAAGTGATTCTTTCAGCCACTGCCGGCAAGGGCGTATCTATGGGAAATCGAGGAAGAATGTTAGGATGATAACCTAGATTGGAGTAAAAAGGAGACTGCTTAGTGGAGGCGCTCTGAGAGTTATTATAAGAGAACTCAGCCAGTGGAAGTAGATCCACCCAATCATCTTGTAGGTGGCAGATAAAGCAGCGGAGATACTGCTCCAGGGTCTGATTGGTTCGTTCTGTCTGTCCATTAGTCTGGGGATGAAAAGCAGAAGAAAGGTTTACTTTAATGTCCAATGCGGCACAGAAATTTTGCCAAAACCTTGAAGTGAATTGCACCCCTCGATCCGAAATGACCTCATCCGGTACTCCATGTAAGCGAAACACATTCTTAATCATCAAGTCTGATGTCTGTTTTGCAGTGGGTAAGCCGACACAAGGGATAAAATGAGCTGCCTTTGTTAGACGATCAACCACCACTAGAATGGTGTTCTTCCCTTGAGAGGTTGGTAACTCCACAATGAAGTCCATAGAAATGGATCCCCACGGGCGGGACGGGGTGGGAAGAGGTTGTAACAGACCAGTTGGTGAGGAGCGAGGTGTTTTGCATCTTGCACAGACTTCACATGAAGTGACATAGTTTAAAACATCTTTCCTGTAAGTGGGCCACCAAAAGAAACGAGAAAGAAATTCTTGTGTCTTTAGAATTTCCCTATGCCCGGCTATCTTGGAATCGTGGATGAGTTGCAATACTCTCAATCTGACTGTTTCAGGTATATACAGACGTTGTCCCTGAATCCACACACCATTCTTAAAGACAAGACTTACGTCCCTTGGGGTTGAGCCAACAAAGAATCCGCATGGTATGCTTCCTTGATGTCCTTAAGTAGGTCTTGATTATGAATCACTCCCAGGAATCTAGAGTCAGGAAGAATAGTCTTAGGAGGAGTAAGTGGACGTGTCTCTGCTGAATGAATCCTAGAGAGTGCATCAGCCTTTCCATTGCGCGATCCTGGTCTATAAGAAATGACAAAATTAAATTGGTTTAGGAAAAGATTCCAGCGAGCCTGGCGAGGAGTCAGGCACTTAGCCGACCTGATAAATTCAAGGTTACGATGGTCTGTCAGGACGACTATTTGCTGTGCAGCTCCCTGAAGAAGGTGTCTCCATTCCTTGAAGGCGGCAATAATGGCCAACAATTCTCTATTGCCCACATCGTAGTTCCTCTCAGCCGAAGACAACTGCTGGGAAAAGAAGGCACAGGGATGCAAGACATTCTTCTCACCTGTTCTCTGAGAGAGTATAGCTCCAACGGCACAGTCTGAAGCATCCACCTCTATTATGAAGGCAAACTCGGGGTTGGGATGCACTAAGATAGGTGCGGTGGTAAATTTGTCCTTTAAATAGGAAAATGCTTCCTGAGCTTGCGGGGTCCAGGAGAACCTAGACTGTTTCCGGGTAAGTTGGGTGATAGGTGACACTACCTCAGAGAAATTCCTAATGAAACGTCTATAGAAGTTGGCAAACCCGATGAAGCGCTGCACCTCCTTCACTGTTGTGAATGGGTTTGAGATGAGTTCTGAGCAGAGGCTCCCTCTGGTGGTTACAAGCGGTGCTAGTGAAGATTGTGAGGACTGGGAATCAGGTGTTACTGACTGGTCTTATATAAGGGAGTCATTTTCCCATCAGGGTTGCCGGTGATCAATTGTTCTGGTCTGAATCCTTCATTCCAGTTTCCCTTGTAGCCTGCTGTGTCGTGTCTGCATCTCCTGCTTACAGATAAGACTTTTGATTCTTTTGTGTTTGTGCTATATTTTTGCATTTTGTCCTGCACTTCTTTGGGGGCCTTCAGGGTCCCCTCCGGGGGCTTCTGCCCTCTCAGTTTAGTTCAGCCACTGAGTTTTGTACTTTTGCTTTTTCCAGTTTTTTCAGTGGCTGCTGTTTTGATTTTGTTACACCAGAGAACTAATTTAGGTGGTAGAGGTCGTGTGATCTCAGGTGATTTTGAAATTAGTAAAGTTGGTGCTTTTCAGGGTTTTCTGGGATTGCAGTAAGTACCCTTCCTATCCTTTTCTATTTAGATAGTTTGGGCCCCAGCGTTTGCTCATACTATTTTCTTTCTGTGTCAGTATTTCCTCTTGTCTAACTGCCATTACATGTTTGGGGGCTTTCTGTTATCTTTGGGGTTCTGCTCCGGGGCAGATAGCTTTCCTATTTCTATCTTTAGGTGTAGTTAGTTTCTCAGGCTGTGACGAGGCGTCTAGGACCAACGTAGGAACGCTCCACGGCTGCCTCTAGTTGTGGTGGTTAGTCAGGGTACTGCAATCTCATAGATTCCAACTGCTCTGGTGTATTGCCTTTTTTACCTGCACTCCTCAGCTACCGAAATATAACAGTATCACCGGCCAAAAAATTGAAAATTGTATGGTACTCACAGAAGGGAAAAAAATATTGTGAAAGAAAAAAGGTTGTCAGAGTTGTCAGAGATATTTTTCTGTTTGTTGCATTTTTTTTTTTTTTTCCTCTGTATCTCTGGGTGCTGGGGAGGATCTTTTCTCCCAATGGAGTTTGCACAGTTGTCTGGCCGTGTGGATCAGCTTGCCACTGAGGTTCAGAGTATTGCTGCATATCTTGCTAGGTTGCCTGTTGTGGAACCTAGGATCCCCATGCCAGATTTGTTTTTAGGGGATCGAGCTAAGTTTCAGAATTTCAAAAATAATTGTAAATTGTTTTTTGCCTTAAATTCTAAGTCCTCAGGAAACGCAGCGCAGCAGGTTCAAATTATCATCTCTCTCCTGCGCGGCGATCCTCAGGATTGGGCTTTTTCCCTGATACCTGGGGATCCTGTTTTGAGTGATGTTGATGCGTTTTTTCAGGCTTTGGGGTTATTGTACGATGAGCCTAATGTCACTGATCAAGCTGAAAAAACCTTGTTGGCATTAAATCAGGGCTTGATGACGCTGAGTTATACTGTCAGAGATTCCGTAGGTGGGCAGTCCTGACCAAATGGAATGACGACGCTTTGGCGGCCCTTTTCCGGAAGGGTCTGTCAGATAATGTAAAGGATGTTATGGTGGGATTCCCTGTCCCCTCTGGTCTCAATGATTCTATGTCATTAGCGATTCAAATTGACAGACGTTTGCGTGAGCGGAGAAGTATGCGTGGAATGGTGTTGCCTTGTGAACCAGCTTCTGAACCATGCAGTGTGATAGAGTGGTGTCTGGGGCACAGCGTCATGAGTTTCGAAAGCGCAATGGGTTATGTTTCTACTGTGGTGATGCCTCTCATGCTATTTCAGTCTGCCCTAAGCGGGGAAGACGTTTTGCACGCTCAGTTGTCTTGGGTAGTGTTCAGATTAAGTTTTTATTAACTGTCACTCTGATATGCTCTCTGTCCTCATTTTCTGCTCAGGCTTTCGTTGATTCTGGAGCAGCTATTAACCTGATGGATTATGATTTTGCTAAACGTTGTGGGTTTCCCTTGATACCCCTACAGAAGTCTATTCCCCTACTGGGGATCGATTCTACCCTTTGGCTGAGAATAAACCCCAGTTTTCTACTCAGGTGATAATGAGGGTTGAACCTGATCACCAGGAGTGCTGCAAATTTTTGGTTCTATATAATCTGCATGACATTATCGTGCTGGGTTTCCCTTGGTTACAGTCTCATAATCCTGTTTTGGATTGGAAATCTGTGTCTGTAACCAGTTGGGGCTGCCAATGTGTTAATACCAACACTCCTGTTTTTTCTGCCTCCCCCAGGCTCAGGATGTTCCTGACTTTTTGTTTGATTTTTCTGATGTGTTTAGCGAAAGTAAATCTGCATCCTTGCCTCCCCATAGGAGCTATGACTGCGCTATTGAATTAGTGCCGGGTAGTAAATTCCCTAAAGGTCGCCTTTTTAACTTGTCTGTACCTGAACATGACGCTATGCGGTCTTATATCAAGGAATCATTGGAGAAGGGTCATATCAGACCATCCTCTTCACCCTTAGGTGCCGGTTTTTTCTTTGTGGCCAAAAAAGATGGTTCATTAAGGCCGTGTATTGATTATCGTCTTCTGAACAATATTACTGTGAAATATCAATACCCGTTACCCTTGATTTCTGACCTGTTTTCCAGGGTGAAAAACGCTACTGGTTTACCAAGCTTGACCTCAGGGGGGCGTATAACCTTATTCGCATTAAGCACGGGGATGAATGGAAGACGGCATTCAATACCCTGAAGGGCATTTTGAGTACCTAGTGATGCCCTTTGGGCTCACTAATGCTCCTTCCGTCTTCCAGTCCTTCATGAATGACATTTTCAGGGATTTTGTGGACAAATTTCTGATTGTTTATTTGGATGATATCTTGATTTTTTCTAATGACTGGGACTCTCATGTGAAACATGTTCGAACTGTATTCCAGATTTTGAGAGAGAATGCTCTGTATGTGAAGGGATCAAAGTGTCTTTTTGGCGTACAGAGTATCTCATTTCTGGGATTCATTTTGTCCCCATCTGTTATTGAAATGGACCCGGTCAAGGTTCAGGCCATCTGTGATTGGGTCCAACCTACTTCATTAAAGGCTCTTCAGAGATTTTTGGGTTTTGCCAATTTTTATCGTAAATTTATTGGTAATTTCTCGGTTATTGTTAAACCATTAACTGATTTGACCAGAAAGGGTTCTGATGTGGTGAATTGGCCTCCTGAGGCAGTCTCTGCATTTCAGGAACTTAAGCAGAGATTCACTTCTGCTCCTGTTCTACGGCAGCCTGATGTTTCTCTGCCATTTCAGGTGGAGGTTGATGCCTCTGAAATTGGGGCAGGTGCCGTTTTGTCCCAAAAAGATCCAGAGACCTCTAAAAGTAACCCTTGTGCCTTTTTCTCTCGAAAATTTTCTCCTACTGAACGTAATTATGACGTGGGTAATCGGGAGTTATTGGCCATGAAGTGGGCTTTTGAAGAGTGGAGACATTGGCTGGAGGGAGCCAAACATCAGGTGGTGGTCCTTACGGACCATAAGAATCTGGTCTATCTGGAATCTGCCAAGCGACTCAATCCTAGACAGGCCAGGTGGGCCTTGTTTTTCACACGTTTTAATTTTGTGGTTTCCTTTCTTCCTGGCACTAAGAATGTTAAGGCGGATGCCCTCTCGAGGAGTTTCCTTGCGGACTCTCCTGAGTATCTGATCCTTCTGTTATTTTGAAAGAGGGTGTAGTTCTTTCCGCCATCTCGCCCAATTTGAGACTTGCTCTGGAGGGGTGTCAGGAGGATAGGCCCGAGCGCTGCCCTGTTGGAAAATTGTTTGTCCCGGACCAATGGAAAAAGAGTGTGATGTCTGAGATTCATTGTTCCGCATTGGCTGGGCATCCCGGAATTTTTGGTACCAGAGACTTGGTTAGTCGGTCCTTTTGGTGGCCTACCTTGTCTCGTGATGTCAGGGAATTTGTGCAGTCCTGCGGGACTTGCTCTCGCTCCAAGCCTTGCTCTCGCTCTAGTGGTTTGTTGATGCCATTGCCTGTGCCCAAGAGACCATGGACCCATATCTCTATGGATTTCATTTCCGATCTTCCTGTTTCTCAGAGAATGACCACCATCTGGGTAATTTGTGATAGGTTTTCCAAAATGATACATCTTGTGCCATTACCTAAGTTGCCTTCCTCCTCTGAATTGGTGCCGTTGTTCCTTCAGCACGTGGTTCGTTTACACGGCATTCCTGAGAACATTGTGTCTGACAGAGGAGTCCAGTTTGTTTCCAGATTTTGGAGGACTTTTTGTTCTAAACTGGGTGTTCAATTGTCTTTCTCCTCGGCATTTCATCCTCAGACCAATGGTCAAACTGAGAGAACAAACCAGACATTGGAGACTTATCTAAGATGCTTTGTGTCTGCTGATCAGGATGACTGGGTCTCTTTTTTGCCTTTGGCTGAGTTTGCTCTTAATAATAGGGCTAGCTCTGCCACTTTGATGTCTCCGTTTTTCTGTAATTCTGGGTTTCACCCTCGATTTTCTTCAGGACAGACGGAGGCTTCTGTCTGTCCAGGTGTTGACTCTGTTGTGGAGCGTATGCAGCAGATTTGGGACCAGGTAGTGGAGAGGTTGTCCCTCTCTCAGGAGAAGGCCCAGCGGTTTGCTAACCGGCATAGGACTGATGGTCCTCGGTTTAAAGTGGGGGACTTGGTCTGGTTGTCCTCAAAGAATATTCCTATGAGAGTAGCATCTCCTAAATTTAAGCCTAGGTTCATTGGACCTTATAAGATCATGGAGATTATTAATCCTGTTTCTTTTCGTTTGCTTCTTCCAGGGACATTTAAGATCCATAACGTGTTCCACAAGTCCTTGTTGAAGAGGTTTGTTGAGCCAGTGGTTCCTGCTGCTGTGCCTCCTGACCCTGTTTTGGTTGAGGGCAATCTGGAGTATGTGGTTGAGAAAATATTGGATTCTCGTTTTTCTAGACGGAAACTCCAGTATTTGGTTAAATGGAGAGGTTATGGTCAGGAAGACAATTCTTGGGTGTTTGCTTCGGACATCCATGCTAGGAGACTTATCCGTGCGTATCATAGAACTCATCCTGACCGACCTGGTTGCTCAAATGAGGGTTCGGTGACCCCTCCTCAAGGGGGGGTACTGTTGTGAATGGGTTTGAGATGAGTTCTGAGCAGAGGCTCCCTCTGGTGGTTACAAGCGGTGCTAGTGAAGATTGTGAGGACTGGGAATCAGGTGTTACTGACTGGTCTTATATAAGGGAGTCATTTTCCCATCAGGGTTGCCGGTGATCAATTGTTCTGGTCTGAATCCTTCATTCCAGTTTCCCTTGTAGCCTGCTGTGTCGTGTCTGCATCTCCTGCTTACAGATAAGACTTTTGATTCTTTTGTGTTTGTGCTATATTTTTGCATTTTGTCCTGCACTTCTTTGGGGGCCTTCAGGGTCCCCTCCGGGGGCTTCTGCCCTCTCAGTTTAGTTCAGCCACTGAGTTTTGTACTTTTGCTTTTTCCAGTTTTTTAAGTGGCTGCTGTTTTGATTTTGTTACACCAGAGAACTAATTTAGGTGGTAGAGGTCATGTGATCTCAGGTGATTTTGAAATTAGTAGAGTTGGTGCTTTTCAGGGTTTTCTGGGATTGCAGTAAGTACCCTTCCTATCCTTTTCTATTTAGATAGTTTGGGCCCCAGCGTTTGCTCATACTATTTTCTTTCTGTGTCAGTATTTCCTCTTGTCTAACTGCCATTACATGTTTGGGGGCTTTCTGTTATCTTTGGGGTTCTGCTCCGGGGAAGATAGCTTTCCTATTTCTATCTTTAGGTGTAGTTAGTTTCTCAGGCTGTGACGAGGCATCTAGGACCAACGTAGGAACGCTCCACGGCTGCCTCTAGTTGTGGTGGTTAGTCAGGGTACTGCAATCTCATAGATTCCAACTGCTCTGGTGTATTGCCTTTTTTACCTGCACTCCTCAGCTACCGAAATATAACACTTCACATTTCTAGGAATTGGCCAATCCTTGATGGCTTGGGTCTTGCTTCCATCCATACTAATTCCTTGTGTAGACAGTACATACCCCAGAAATTGAATTTCGGTCCTATGGAATTCACACTTTTCAAGTTTGATGTAAAGATGGTTTTGTCTTAGGCGTTCTAAGACCATTCTCACATGTCCATGATGTTCCTCTGTGGAGTTAGAAAAAATTAGAATATCATCCAGATAAATCACCACAAATGTATCTAGGAGATCCCTGAAGATGTCATTCACCAAGTGTTGGAAAGTGGCTGGGGCGGTACTCAGACCAAAAGGCATAACTAGATATTCGAAGTGTCCATAGCGTGACCTGAATGCAGTCTTCCATTCATCCCCAGGTCTAATACGGACCAAGTTATAGGCCCCACGGAGATCCAGTTTAGAGAAAATTTTGGCGTGCCGCACTCTCTCCAACAACTCAGGGATTAAAGGCAATGGATAACGGTTTCTAATAGTAACCTTATTGAGTTCCCTATAGTCTATGCAGGGTCTCAGAGATCCATCTTTCTTCTTCACAAAGAAGATGGGTGCACCTGCGGGAGATGAAGAGGGGCGTAAGAAGCCTTTGGCTAGATTTTCATCTATGTAGTCCTTCAAAGCTTTTAGCTCGGGCCCCGCTAGGGGGTAGATCTTACCAAAAGGTATCTCGGCTCCAGGCAATAATTCGATTGGACAATCATATGGACGGTGAGCAGGAAGCTGATCAGCGTTCTTCTTGTCACATAAATCCACATAGTCCTGGTATACAGCTGGTAGTTCAGGGACTGACATGGTTCCTTTAGGAACAGAGCAAGCTGAAACTCCTTGACTCATCTGTTTCTCTGGAAAGTGTAATTCCTTGGTCTCCCAGTTAATCGTAGGATTCTGCGCCTGCAGCCATGGTAGCCCTAGAATAATGGGAAAGTGGGGAGAAGAGATAAGCATAAAAGACATTTTCTCCTGATGATCTTTACCCATAAGGACCCTCAAAGGCTCTGTTTCCTGATCCACTGGTCCAGAGGTCAGCAGGGAGCCATCCACAGTCTCCATCTGTACTGGAGTAGCCTTCTTCACTGAACGTATCCCCTGTTTCAGAGCAAAGGAGATATCCATAAAATTTCCACTTGCTCCTGAGTCGATCATAGCAGAGCTAGACACCCAGACTGAGTCCACCCGGAGTTTGATGGAAAGGAATCAATGAGAATTATTTCTTTTACAACTCAGCTGGGACACCGCTGAGGAAACTTGAAAAATTGCAGCGTTTATACCGTCATTGTCCCCAGAACTAACAGAGTTTAAGTCCGAAAAATCAAGATCTCTTGCAGCAGATCTCTCTGGAGTCTGAGGCTCGGACATGACAGAGCTCCTCTCGCAACACTCACAGTGAATGACTGCTGTAGTAGTCTTACGAGAACGGCTGGGACAGTTTATAATGAAGTGCCCTGACTTACCACAGTAAAAACATAGATTTTTCTTTATACGATGTTCTTTGCGTGCATCACTAACCAATCTTTGTAAAGAGTCCACCTGCATGGGTTCAGGTTCTGGTTCCCTTGTGATCCTACTCAAAGGTTCCTTAGCTGAGGAGAGAGGTAGGAAAAGGTTAGTGCGATTATTTTCGAACCATCTCTCTTGTCTGCGTTCAGTCAGACGAGCATCAATACGGATACAATAGTTAATAAAGTCACCTAACGCAGTGGGAGGGTCGGCACGAGCAAGTTCATCCTTAATCAGTGGAGACAACCCTTTCCGAAAAATAGATTTTTTGGCGGAAGTGTCCCAAGTGGTATCAAGAGCCCATCTCCTGAAATCCAAGGCATATTCGGCTACTGAACGCTTACCTTGGCGCAAAGTTAACATGGCTGCTTCAGCTGTTGCACCTCGATTGGGGTCATCAAACACCTGCCCATGGCTGAAATAAAAGCATCAAGGTGATTCAAACAATCATCCTCAGTCTCAATCAGAGGGTTTGCCCACATCAAAGCCTTATTGGTAAGCAACATGATTATAGTAAGCACTTTGGATCGTTCAGTGGGAAATTGTGAAGCATGTGCAGAGAAAAATAGATTGCATTGGTTAATAAATCCCCTGAATTTCTCACGTTCACCG